>OX419590.1:600000-857541 GCA_948473455.1 Teleiodes luculella
TTGTGCAAGGTAATAGGGGCAACACTTGTTTCTATACTTTTTATTGGATATGTAACGCTTCATTTCATAGACATAGAAAAACAATAAATAAATAAATAAGGCTTGTTGCATCAGGAGCGGCCTTATTGCTATTAGCGAACTCTTCCAGACATCTTGTGTTGCACATTATTCTTAGTAGGACATTTTGTATATTGGACATTAGTATTGCAAAGGATCAAAATGTATAGCTTTACAAACACAAAAGGAATGTTACATTGACTAATTTCACAGTAAATTAAATAGTGTATGTTTATGCCTTTTATATATTTTTTTGCTCTGTGAAAGCAATAAACTGTGCGCTATCACTCGTATGAAAATAAGTCTAAAGCAGTTTTAAACTGTTTAAGATTTATTGGTGCTAATCAAGTGACCAAGGTTTGGCCAAGTGGCTAGGGCTGTTGTCTTCCATTCGGAAGTTCGCAGGTTCAAGCCTCGGCACGTACCAATGTGTTTTCGATTTTCGAATTCATATGTACGTTTAAAGAAAACATCGTGAGGAAAACTGCACACACCTGCGAAAAAAATTAAAAAGTTGTGTGTGAAGTTGACCAACCCGCACTGGGCCAGCGTGATCGACTAAGGCCTATTCACCCTGATTTCAGGGTAGGCTCGAGCCCCTCGGTGGGGACATAATATGAGCTGTTAACATTCAAGAGGAAATCGTACAAAAACATTCAAAGGAAAATATGACGCTAGAAATTTGGATTCTCTTTGATTGTTCCATTTTTATAAAAAGAACTTTAACTAGCCAGTCAACATTCCTATTCTTAGCTTTCGAGATTCCTAAGTTAGTAATAGAGAGTTATTAATTATCATTATCATCATCTCAGCCTGTAGATGTCCACCGCTGGACAAAAATCTCCATAATTTCGGTCCTGCTTGGCCCGCATCCAGCAGCTTCCCGCGACCCTAACCAGATCGTCAGTTCACCTTGTGGGAAAGTTATTATAATATAATATACTAGCTGCCTGCCCACGGCTACGACCGCGTTGTTTTTTTTGTAAGGAATGCAATTTAAATAATAAACTTTGTTTATTTAAGTGTCTCTTAACAAATTATAAAAAACTTCTAACTAACCTGTTTACTACCCCTCCTCACATCGCCAAGTGCACTAAAGCAATAACCACAAAAAATCTAATTTAGAACAAAACTTCACTTAAATTTGGAAACGTCACTTGGTGTTGGAAAGTTTATCGGGAACGTGCGGTAACGTACGAAGGGCTAACGCAGGTCTGCGCTACGCGGCTGACGGCAATGAACTGGCGACACTGGCGTAGGACTCGCGTAGGGCGGCGGTGGTAGTAGCGTTACATCGGCTAGTGGCTACGGCGTAGCACTCTCGTAGCACTTGCACGTTTATTTCGAGTGATTTCGATATAGCTGTCTACCCGAGTTGTTTTTGGACTTTTCCGTACACCGTTTCCCGTAGAAATGAGATATTTTCCCGTGGTATAAAGTATCTAAGATGTTGACTGGGGATATAAGGTACCACCATGCAAAATTTCTTTTAAATTAGTCCAGTAGTTTCCGGGATTAGCCCGTACAATGTACTGAGCAGTATATAAGTTCCTATAGTTTTTAATCATCCTTATCATCCCACGGGAACTCTTTAACTTCCCGGAATAAAAAGTATCTAAGATGTTGACCGGTGATATAAGGTACCATGATATAAAATTTCATTTAAATCGGTATTGTACTTGTACTCGTAGTTTCAAACAAACCGGCAAACAGACAAACAGAGAAACAAAAACTTTTAAGAAATTCTGGATAAAGCCTTTTAAAATGTAATGTGCGTGTTTTGGAATGTAATCTTTATAGTCCGGGCTCCCATCGCAGCAAACCTTACCTCATAAGATTCACACCAGGATGCACTCATAATGCAGTGAAAGATTGTTGCCGAGATTGTATTGTTTTTTTTCCTAAACCTGGCAGGATATTGTTTATTTTTCAGTTGAAAGTCCAAAATTTTGCTCAAATTTACATCACAAGATTTCAATTAAAAATGATAATGCACTGAAAGATATTACTTCCTAGATGGGGTATTTCGTAAGTTGGTTCCCCTCACCCTGGCAGAGACCGCAGTCAGCCGCCTCAAATGAATTGTTATTTTTACATACTTGACTACGGCGCAACAAAAAGA
Source organism: Teleiodes luculella (assembly GCA_948473455.1). Classification (NCBI taxonomy): domain Eukaryota; kingdom Metazoa; phylum Arthropoda; class Insecta; order Lepidoptera; family Gelechiidae; genus Teleiodes; species Teleiodes luculella. Next base: position 602,180 of record OX419590.1, read on the forward strand.
ACGGTTATAATTTTGACCGCTATATGTATATCTGCGAGGACCTAACTTCTATTTTGACAGTTAATTCTTTGACAGTCAGTCTGTTAAATAATAGAACATGACGTCCTAGCTAGAGCATCGGCAGTGTAGTACTTAGGCCGTTGTTTACCACTTGAAGGCCGGAGTTTGATTCCTACTAGTGGTCTTATGGTTTTTGCTGTAACATTGACAATCTTGCAGTGACATAAAATTTGAGGAGAAAATTTCAAGATTATGCTTTGTAGTCGAAAACCTTGCGTTGGACAAGCGTGGTTGAATGTGTTAGGATTAAATTTGGTTTAGGCGTACCAACCTTCCAAGTTTTAATTAAAGCGGTTGCCTCGAAGTTATTGCTATCCTAGCAATAAGACCGCCAAATGTACAGAATTTCTCTCTTTGAATTTATTAAAATGTATTCGCGAAACAGAATATGACATTAATTTCATTTCTTTATTATTATTTTTATCCTATATTAAGATAGGCTTAATAAGCCTCATAAAGACATTTTGAGATGATCACGCTTGAATGAGATGATCGACTAAAATTTTTATATTCCACACAATCAGTCATCATGCTTTAGTGTAGTTTAAATTAAAAATCAATAACTCGTTCAATAAGAGATGTGCATTGTTCTCGACTGGATAACCCGTTTTATTTTGACGGGGAACGCAAGCCCTTTCACCTGCAATTAAAACTTAGTTTGCCGTCAGTAACAGTATCTTGGTAAGGGTATGTTCACATTGGTATTTAGTGTGTAGCCTTGCGCCTTACGCCGACGTGAACTATTATGTTTTGTTAAAGGAAAATATTTTTAGTTTATTAAACCAAATTTGTAGAGAAATTCAAAACAGCACTAGCCGTTGAAGGAATCTTTTGGGAAGGCCTTTGTACTGCTGTATACATCTACAGGGTAAAATTATTATAAAAAGAAAATTAGCTGCCCAAACGACAACAAAATGGTCCTAATAAAAACTTAATTTTTATGCCGTTATGAGAAGAACTAAGGCTAACTTTCATGAACGCCTGATAACCTGTAAAAACGAACTAGTGGTTAGTATATTTCACACAGTTATATGTAGTGTAAGCTTTAATACGAGTACATACTTGCTTGGAAGATCATTAAATAACTGACGTCTAATTTATTATGACTACTATTAGTTAAGCTACCCTATAAATTGATATTGACATTTAAATTAAATTAAATCTTATAATATGTTTTTATCTGTTTTATCTGTTGTAATGTTATTAATTATAGGTATATTGTAATAAATAATGTTATCATGATATAATAGTAGCATTTTTGTAAAAAAAATTAACTGTACGGGACTTTGTATCTGAAATAAATTAATTTCATTTTTAATTTTATTTTGATAAATAAATACAACGCGATACAAGGTTCTATGTCGTGTGCACATCAGTTAAGCCTAGTATCGTCTCACTGCAAGTTAAATGACTGTAGTTAAGCGCTCGGTTACTTGAAAGTATCTCGATTAAAATACTTCAGCTAAGTGCCGCTACGAAGGCCAGTTTTTATTTTATTTGTTTTTCTTTGTTTGATAGCTTCGGGGCAAGAATTCGTGCTATGGTGGTGTAGTTTCATTCGCTGCTTTTTGTGTAACCCAACTCGCATACCGATGTTCTTTTTTATTTTGTTTTACGTAGGTACGATGTTTTTTAATGAAAAGTTATTTAGGTTAGGTTAGGTTAGGTTAGGTTAGGTTAGGTTAGGTTAGGTTAGGTTAGGTTAGGTTAGGTTAGGTTCGCCTGGGCCTGCGGGTGGCTCTAGAGAAGACAGAGGCACTTTTCTTTCCGGGGCCCCGGCAGCGTACTCCTCCAGACCCTCACATCATCGTCGGCGGAGTACGGGTGGAGGTTAAGGCCCAAATGAAATATCTGGGCCTTACGCTAGACGGGCAATGGCGTTTTGGAGCGCACTTCAGCGCCCTGTCAGCGCGTCTCATCAAGGCGGCTGGTTCTTTCAGCTGGCTCCTTCCAAATATGGGAGGGCCAAAAACCAGATGCCGGCGCCTTTATGCCGGAATCCTAAAGAGCATGGCTCTTTACGGCGCCCCTATATGGGTGGACGCAGTCGCTAGGAGGGAGAATGCGGCTCTCCTCCGCAGGCCCCAACGGATCATAGCAGGGCGAGTGGCGAGAGCCTATTGCACTATAGGGCACTCTGCCGCTTGCGCACTTGCCGGCACCCCTCCCTGGGAGCTGGAAGCTGGCGTTTTGGCTGCCGTTTACGAATGGACGGCCGCGCAAAAAGCGCAGGGCCTGCGCCCAGCGCCAGATGAAGTTGGCACCAAAAGGCTAGAAGAAAGAGAAGCTATGTTCCGCTTATGGACAGAGCAACTGGCTCAGGCGCAATATGGCCGTCGCACCTTGGACGCTATAGGTCCAGTTGTGGACCAATGGGTCGAACGTCCGCACGGTTTTCTCACCTACCGTTTGGTGCAGGTGCTATCCGGGCATGGATGCTTCGGATCGTATCTGCACCGAATCGGGAGGGAGGAATCCGCGTCGTGCCACCACTGTGGCGCGGCGGAAGACACAGCGCAGCACACCCTCGCAGTTTGTCCAAACTGGGAGGAACAGCGCCGTGTGCTTTGCGCGGTTGTTGGCCAGGACCTTTCACTGCCAAGCGTGGTCAATGCCATGCTTGATAGTGAAGGAGCCTGGAAGGCGGTAGCCTCTTTCTGTGAAGAAGTAATCTCACAGAAGGAGTCCGCGGAGCGTGAGCGAGAGGATGGCCCATTCGCACCATCGCTCCGCAGACGTAGAAGAGGGATGAGAAGGCGAATGTATGATCGCCATCTTCTCATCCCTGGTGGTGGTCAGCAGGCCGGAGGCGCGGGGGCGCCGCCGCCTGCATTGCACAGGCTACTACCTTTATTGGGTGGAAATAACTCGGTGTTCCCGGTTATTCCCACCAGCCCCCCTAATCAGAGGGGGCATGCCGGGCCCGGCCTTATGTAGGCGAGCAGGTCGCCGGTGGTGATGTGGAAGACTAAGGCTCGTCCGGACACCCATGTCACCGCCACTCAGGCGATGCAGGAACACCGCGGGGTTTAGTGGGTATACCCCGTCCTTATCAGGACGGAGCCGTGCCCTTTTCAGGGCGCCGGGAGTCCCACACACGCCTTCCGTCTCCCCCAACGGAAGGTAAGGTGCGCAACGCATTCCCAGCGTCACAAAAAAAAAAAAAAAAGGTTAGGTTAGGTTAGTTTTAGAGTTCCGTAGCCAAATGGCATAAAACGGAACCCTTATAGATTCGTCATGTCTGTCTGTCTGTCCGTCCGTATGTCACAGCCACTTCTCTGAAACTATAAGAGCTATACTTACTGCTGAAACTTGGCGAGTAGATGTATTCTGTGATAATGAATATGCTAAAATACATTAATATACATTATTATTATCTAAATAAATACCAGAAAGTCATAAAAAATATAATAATATCGCACCGTCACTTAACATAATCGTTAATGTTTTTTGATACGTGAAATACAGTACTCGCCTCCCCGCCCCGTTCAATTATACTAATGACATTCGGGAGAGTTTTGTCACGTTCTCAATTCCTCAAGAAATGTAAAATTCGATTCGTGAACTTATTATCTACATCAGCCGTTACTCACATGTCACATTTACCTTGTGACGTCACAATCAGAAACGCATACAACCCTTGTAATAAACTTTGGCGGTATGTGAAATTAATCTGACAACATCGGTGCCCAAGTGGGCTGTGGATTTCCATTCGGACACATTGCGCGTACCAGCACAGAATAAATAATAGTAATAGGTACAGTTATGTTCAAACTGATATCGCATCGCCTCTTTTACATTGTTTGATCTCTTTTCATTGTTTAGATTTGTACATTTTGTACATTGTTTGAGATGAGATCCGGTCTTGGTTCAAGCATCATCATCATCATTGGCCTAGTACGTTTATTTCTAACGATTTATGATGCAATGTTTAAGAGGCATCGCTTTTGGTGGCTGAACAGACCGATGCGAGAACGACACGATCTGCCGCAGGCCTGACAAAAGAATTTCGCGGTTGATGTTACTGCAACTGTTTGTAGCTTTCTATGTCTCCGGCCCTTGCGCCACACCGTTTGCTTTATTTATTTATTTATTTGAATAGGCTAGCCAACATATTACATAATATATTTTTATACATTATGTGCTTACAATTATTATTTTGCCAATATGCATCACACTTTTATAGGCTAACACAACATGCTTGAAGTAATTTAAGAACATAATTTAGACTATATTATATGCGTATAACTTACAGTAATATTATGGTTAGATATTTAACGCAAGAAAATACAATGTTTTATAAGGTACATTAAGTGAATAAGAACTTCTTTATTTTTTCTCAAAGAGTTTTTCTTTAAAGACATCCAACGAATCGTGAAATTTTTCAACTATTATTTGTGCTGCAAACAATAACTGCGATCCCCAAAAACCAAGGCTGGGATTTCTGGAGACCAGGAGTACTGGTCCTCTGATATCTAGTCGAAAAGTAGAAGGAAAACTGCCGTGGGGAAATGGTGCCATAATCCCGGTCGCTTGGTAAACAGTTTTCGCATAAAAATGGATTTTAGTTTTCGCTTTAGGCTGTGGTAGGAATAAATTAGAATACAATATAAATTAGAAGGTAAGTGAATAGGAATATAAAGTAATCTTTGGGTCACAGTCTCTATGCTTCGGGTACACCAGAGTTAAAGTGAATTGGGTGTAAAGTAGTTTCTATGGCTGGACCGGTTGGAGAGTTCATAATTTAATCATTATCATCATTATAAAACACTCGTATACTCAAAACTGCATTCTTCTGAAAGTACTAAAAATAAAACAGTAAAATAATACTATTAATAAGTGTGCACTTAAATTATCTTAGTTGTAAGTACAGATTAAGATTTAGTACTTCCTTTAGTAATTAAATTCCTTCATTGTTATTAATTAACAAAAAGCATTTAAACATGTTTTATGACATTATAAACACGATTATATAATTATACACGAACAATAATAACAATTGCTTGTTAGTTATAATTTCTTTTTAAGTTTAGAGCGCAGAGATGAAGCTCCTTCTGCTATTTATTATAACAATAGTGATTTTGGCTTTACTATGCCCTACAGAGAGTAAACATAAAAAGATCCGAAGGAGATATAAGAAGATCCCGACTCAGTTACAAAATCGCCTTTACCCGGATCAAAAACAACACAACGTGCAAAGAAATTTTAGAAAAAGCCCCAGAAGACATGCTAAAGTAAATATAAAACGGAGGCGGAAAGTTATGAGGCGCTCGAAACCCCGAAAGCAAAAGAAGACACTTTCTATCGTGGACGCTATGAGCGCGGAATATTACTTCATAAAGGCATGCTGTATGCACTCGCTACCGCTAAATCAGGCTTGCCAAAATTCTTTGGACAGATTCCAGTTAGTTTGTAGTAAGTTTCAAATCTGTTGGTAACATAATCGCATCGCCTCTTTACATTTTTAAGAGTTCATTCTTCATTTAATTGTTAAATAAATAAATTAGTGCAAGACGAGAGCCAGCCTTGGTTTGAGCAAAGCATAATAACTTCATTAGAATTTTACACCGAAAAGTGATTTATAAACTAACTTCAAATAAGACCTTTTGACGTTTTGGCTAGTCTTCACTCTTCTCCTCCATTTTTACCCACGACGGAACGGAGCAGGTATATGCGTTTAGGGTGAGAGATGTTTGTTTGTGTGTTTGTGTGTTTGTGTGTTTGTGTGTGCGTTTGTGCAAAGTAATGTTCCCACCTATCTTCTAAACTAATGATCCGATTTTGATGCGGTTTTCAATAACGGGTTTGTATTTGATGAGTTCATGTTCTTAGACAGGTGTCATGGCTGTCACTCACTAGGGGGCGCCACAATATTAGTGCAAAACAATGTTGAATCAAAACGAAATGTCCGATTACAATTCTGTTTTCAGCAATGTGTACGTGGTATGGTAGCTTAATGCATGTTCCCAAATAATAAAAATTACGTCTGTAACTCACTAGAGGGCGCTACAATATTAGTGCAACCCCTCCACTGTATAATATTTAATAAGGAACTTAATATTATGTGGTAGGATGAATCACACTTATTCTTTTGCGAGATCTTACCTACATATTATATAGATGATAATTCGTATAATATGCTCTCTAAAAAGTATGAAATAAAATTAAGCAAAATTAAAAATTTTGAAAAAAACCCACGACGGCGGTAAAAATCTAATCGAAAAAGAGTAAAATAACTCTAATCCCCCGACTTAACTAATTTTCTCGAAGATATACTTAGATGTAGCAATAATATTTTTACCATAATATATAACCGAGGAATATCCGTCGGGGGCTGCCTTTTTTATATGAAATTTTAACAAAAATTTAATCATACTCATAAGTGTATTTTATGTCGTCGTTAAACATCTACAATTCTTCAATAATTGTATTCACGTCACTAGAAAAACTTTAGCTGGTTTAATGGCAGCCCCGGCGGATATTCCTCGGTTATGTATTATGGTAAAAATATTATTGCTACATCTAAGTATATCTTCGAGAAAATTAGTTAAGTCGGGGGATTAGAGTTATTTTACTCTTTTTCGATTAGATTTTTACCGCCGTCGTGGGTTTTTTTCAAAATTTTTAATTTTGCTTAATTTTTTGAGAGATCGGTTCTATTCCCCCAATTTACAAATTAGCAATATTTAGAGGAGATCCATGGGAAGAAAATAAATGAAAAAAATGCCCTTGGATTTTTGCGATGAAGGAAAACATTATACCTGCACTCACTTGTAAATATATTTATATTTTATCGCTTGTGTCGCAGAATTGATGTACCAACCTTCACTGGACTTAAAAAAACCAATCCTTGTCGACCAAGTCTTCTTTTCCCAAATTTTTAAATAGAACATTTATTGATAACTAGCGACCCGCCCCGGCTCCGCACGGGAAAATGGTTATTGTGGGTTATCCTTCAGTATATTATGCATGTATTATACATATAAACCTTCCTCTTGAATCACTCTATCTATTAAAAAAAACCGCATCAAAATCCGTTGCGTAGTTTTAAAGATTTAAGCGTACAAAGGGACATAGGGACATAGGGACGGAGAAAGCGACTTTATTTTATACTATGTAGTGATTTTTAAAAATTTATTATACATTTATTTGTTTCCATGATTAATTATTATAAAAACTACACTTAGTTTCCTTCAAATAGAAACCAATTCGTTATGAAACAAAATATTTCTTTTCAAACAATGAAACACTTGTGTGTGGTTTATATTTTCCAGAAGAGCATCTAGCTGGCCACCCAGGTGACTGCAAAAAGAAAGCCAGTGAGCTTTACTACCAAAATTGCTCCAACAGAAGGGACATAATGCAAGCCCAAAGATGGCCGCTGGTGCAGTACTTGCGCTTCGACCGCAGGAGGAACCACGTTGAGAAGAACTTTATACCTCCTTTAGCGTCTTCAGCACCTTTGGAAGCACCTAAAGGACCCCATCGGGTACTATGGTGATCTGGTGATGAGCACCACACTAGCGTTTTTAGAGCGTAGTCGTCGTGCATCGCGCATACAATCATCCGCGTCCACGGAGGACGGAAAAGAGAGGAGATGCCAATAGGGATATTCCACGGAGGACGGAAAAGAGAGGAGATGCCAGTAGGGATATTCCACGGAGATGCCAATAGGGATATTCTCATACATTTTCGTTGTGGCGATGCGCGCGGTGGAAGTGATGGAAGTGGGGGATGCAGAAAACGTGGCTCCGCCTTTTTTTTGAAATTCCACCTATTGGCAAGTAGCCGAATTACAACAAAAAACACACACTTGGCTTGTTTCGTGAAAGTATCGCTACCCACCGCTAGATGACACTTAGTGAAGAATTCTGTTAAATTCGTAAATATAAATTACTTACACGTAAAAAGAAAACTTTTCAGCAGTTTCGCCGGAGCGAACTGAATAGTTGGAACAAAGCGGCACACAAAATTTCATTTTATGAACCCTAAATTAAAATAAATTCACGTAATTCAATGCGCAAGCACACTTGTGCATCAATCGAAGGTGAAGTACAGAATGGGAACTAGGCCCCGCCCACTTTGTGACGTCATGCCTAATTGGGTGGCACAGGCCTAATTCATATTGCCATATCCTCTCTCTTCAGTTATCCGTGTCCGCGTCCGTCTATTGTTGCCATTGATTGTATGCGCGACGCGCGCTAGTGTGGGGTCTCTATAAGATGTGTGAAGTAAATACATGGGAAGTATATTCGATGTTTTAATCAATAACTTTACGTTTTGAAATCTTGATGACTCAATATAGTACGGCTTGTTAACCTGAATTACGGTCCCATCTGGCAGAAAGCATGAAACTTAGCATACATGTAGCTTTTATATATGTGCTTCAATGTCGATATGGAAACACGCTGAGAAATGATTATCCCCGCCTTTTTCCCTCATTTTACCTCCCTCATTTTGGTTTTATTCATTTTCTACAAAAACGGTAGGACTGATGAGTTTACTTTTCAAGAACCAAATAGTTGTCGGTAAATTACCTACAAAATGATACTACATTTTATAGTGCTAAGATTAATATATAGGGTTTATGCATATAAATAATAAATATCTGAACTCATTTTCCAAAAATGTCCCAAATTACAATAGAATCAGTAAAAACAGTAAATTGCAAAATCGAAAATAATGAGATAAACAATTAACAAGCTAATCTATCTGTCTCTTTCTGCAAAACAACTTTTTCTAGGACAATAATATGGCGAACATGTAAAATAACGTCATCTTACATGCCAGATATCTCTTTCTAACCTGCCACTTAAGTAATATACCTCGTAAAACTATTTATATTTTTTGAAAAAATAATATTATTAAAGTAAGATCCACCTTGATTCAAAGTGAGCCAAAACCCATCGTTGGAGACCCAGTATTATGGTCTGTTATCAGTAGTATAGTCATTATTTAAAATTAGACTTTTTTAATATCTAAAATATTCTCATCGGCAATAATGGTGAACCATTGCATGATAGGCGTTTTTGTCTTATATTCCTTTGTAATTACTCTTTAGTAAATTCTAAATTCAAAAAGTTTTTATTCGAAGTAATATTTTACAAATCACTTTTGGAGAAGAACTCGCCGGAAGAAACTCCACAGGCGTTGCATCTTTTCAAAATATTTTACAATATTATAAATTATTGTTTTATACAATTTTATTAATATAACAAAGACAGTACAGTACAATAGTAAAAACAGGCATGATAAAACATATTAGATAAAAACATTTATTCATTTAGTTTCACCAAACAAAGTTCTTCAAACATGCCGAACGATAAGCTGTCGCCACGAGCATAAACTCCCATAACTTCAACATTTCATTCAAATTCCAATATAAATTGAAAAGAGAAAGATGACAGGCCACCTCACTTTATCTTAATTGCACACCGTTTTATCAAAACCACTCCCTGAGGCATTACCTGATTTATGGCACGTCCCATGAAAAAGGCAATTTCAAGATCGGCATCAAGATCGGTCTTGACACAAAGTGGCCGATTTGCATTACGAGATCCAGATATGGGGTGACGGCCAGGACCAGATTGTTTCCTGTGTTTATATTTTAAATCAAGTTCAAGCAGGTCCGAGGTCACCAACAGTCATAACTAGAACCTGATATTTAATGGTGTTCATAATATATTATTAAAAATAACCTAATGTATAAGTGTGGGTGTGTGTATGTAATTTGTAGAAAACTTCTGGTGAGTATTCAACACGACCCGTTTACACTTATCACTTTCTACACTTGTTCCATTCATAACGGAGTATTGGCACTCCGTTCATCTCGCTCCGCTCGTTTCACTACGCTTATAGTGAACGATGTTCAAAAACAGTTTTAGAATGACCCATAATAGACGCGGCGATCTAAGAGGCGTGTAGTGCAACGTCGCGTCGTGTGTTTAAAGGCCTCTCTTTTACCTCTCCACATTAGTAGTAGGTACAAGTTGACGAATCTATAAGGGTTCCGTTTTTTGCCATTTGGCTACGGAACCCTAAAAAGTTATATGACTTGCACTTGCAGTTAATTACAACTTATATTTCTGTAAAGGCCTTATGGTATGATTAAACAATTTTAAAATGAATAGGTCTTTCAAATTATTGTGGAAGTTTCTAGAAAGTTTTCATTATATCAGGTTTTCCTAAAATAACTAATCGATGAGCATACAACTGCCAGGGAGTTACCAGTTCGCAGACGGGTAACATTGTCGTGTTGGTAGAAAAAATGGTGTCTTTGAAAAAACTGCTTGATAATGTATTTGGACAAAAAGGGTTCATGTATCTTCTGCTGCTATCTAGTTATTACGTAAATTGTATTAAGAACAATTTCTTGAATATGCTCGCCTTTTTGCACTGTATGTTAACGATTCCAAGTATATGTGTACATATACTTCGTCCCTTCGATGCAGATCAGTACTTTTACGCAACTATTATCTTCTTATTCCTTGAATACGGTCTGAGTAGCGTAATTGTCGCACTTAATCGCCCATCACTACCGAATTACTTTGATTCTTTAAACCACTATGACCAATTAGTTGGTTTCAATCGAAAGGGGTATCGGCCATACGTATCGTTTGCTTATATTTTACTCAGTCAAACGTATCGAATCGCAGAGTATATAGGCGTATGCATTAATATACCCAATCCTTACCACTCGCCAATCTTTTTATATACCTCATTAAACGTCGGAAATTTATATGAGATACACACAGTTGAACTGTTCATGCAACGAATGAAACACCTGAGAAAAAAATTGGAAAGTGTTATAGAGAGCACGACACAGACAAGAAAAATAATAGACGTGATAAAAGTGTTGAAGTCATATAAAATATTGCTGAACATATTCGAAAAAATGGAAACTCCAGTCAAATTTAAGGTAATGTAACAATGAACAAGAACGCAAACGTGCTAATAAACTTGTAAATAATAATTATTGTGTACGGGACGTTTAAAATAAAATTCCTATGGTAATACTATGATACCTACTTAAAAACATTATTGTTCTTTTTTTCAGATATTCATAGCTCTAATAACTGGATTTATTTACAATTTGGCCTTTATGAAAATATTATGGATATTAATCGAACGCAATAATATTAATTTACCAGTAAGTCCACAACGTACAATAGCCAGCACGCGCGGCTGGATATATTGACCTTGAGAGCGCCCGTATTCTTTGGTGGTAGGGGTGAATTTTGTAGTGCGAATGTCCAACCGCATGTGCTGGCTTCTGTACAATTCTAATAAAACTTGATCACTTAATCGAACTAATAATAATGTGCCTACCACTAAATAGCATTTTATACCGCGTCCATTTGTAGTTCTACGTACGATCCAATTATTTTGATTGTGTTCGATATTATGTGATGTTTCAATCAGTAGGCAATCAGATAGGTAGATCAAACGTTTCTTGCATTGCAGTTATTGTTTATTTCTTGTTGTAAGTCTAGCTTCTGCGCCCCGGATCAGAATCAGGGCTATTGCCCTAACCCTTAAGCATGGTGGTTTGGAAGTCGCAGTCACTCCTCACACAAGTTACAAAATCGACTTTATAAATCACTAGCGACCCGCCCCGGCTCCGCACGGGAAAATGGTTATTGTGGGTTATCTTTAAGCATATTATGCATGTATTATACATATAAACCTTCCTTTTGAATCACTCTATCTATTAAAAAAAACCGCATCAAAATCCGTTGCGTAGTTTTAAAGATTTAAGCGTACAAAGGGAGGGACATAGGGACAGAAAAAGCGACTTTGTTTTATACTATGTAGTGATGTCTTACCTTATAAGCTTTTATGAAAATGGCTAACTTGTCCTGATAGATAATAGTAATCTCTTATACATGTCCCATAATCATCATATACTATCTTTGTCAGGACTATATATCATTTGCCGTCATACAATTTGAATAGACGACTTGTTTGCTTGTTATCATGAGCGATCGGGACTCAATCAATAACTTAAAAAGCGGCCAAGTGGGTTCCGTAGCAGCAAGTAACATAAAATATAAGTTCTTGTAGACATAATCATTTCCTAGGAATTGTGTACAATGACAGATTACATACATTTCCATTAAATTATATATCAAAAAACAGAAACGATAAATAAGTAGACACAAAATACATTTAGTTGTCTAACACAAACCGTCTTTATTTGGATTTCAAGTTTCGTTGCACGCTTGGTCTGAAAGAGACTAGTAAATTCAATTCAAATGTTTTCAAATATTTGGTGTACTTTTTTTTCAGTTGCTAGTGTTGAACTTTATCAACAGAGCCCACATGATACTGAAGCCGATGGTGCCATGTTTGCAGACAGAGATGATAATAAGGGAAACTGAAATCATGACAAAGATACTCGTTAATGATTACGCCCGAAGTACTGGTGAGTGAATCTCACTTATCATTATAATTATTAGGTGAAAACCGCCTGGCACCAACATATAATAATTGGTCCATCTTCACATTTTCTACTGATCGGTCGAAATAGATACTTTTAATGAAGATAGTTTTTACTCTGTATTTGTTATCTTTGACATAGGCGGAGAACACGTGGTGTCGTTTTTCACGTCGACAAACCAGCCCGTGGAGCTGACCTTACTGTGAAATTGTATGAAATCCACGCTTTACTTTCACATGGACACGGCGATAAAGGGCGTGTAGCGCAAAGTCGTGTAAAGGGTCGTATGTGTTTTTTAGGCATGGTCACTTTTGTTTAATAGAAACGTTTAAAGGCCTCTCTTTCTGCTCTCCACATTAGTAGTACAAGTTTTACCTAGACGTCACTTTAGCTGTCTCCGCATTCCAGATGCGGCAGAGCGAGACGCCCTGGAGGACGCGCTGATGTTCCTGCGCCACCACCCAGTGCGGTTCACCTTCTGGCGCCTGTTCCCCATCAACATCACTCTCTGCATCGACTTCATCAACTTGTTCAGCAGCCTCTACATCATCATCGTACAGTTCCAAAAGCTTATTTAGATTTTCTCTCGCACACGAAGGATTTAATGTAGCTTTTAAGCTTTCAATGTTTGTTGATTATTTTAGCAACTAATCAGTAAGACCTTCGTAATTTTGTTTATCAACTTCTTATCTCTTTTAATGTATACCATCAGTACTATCTAAATCAATTTTATTAGAAAAATATTAAAAGAATATAAAATATCCCGTAAAAACTTTCAAAGTTATTCGTATATTTAAAAAAGTGTTTCTGATATGAACTTAACTTGCTTTACGTTAAAAGCGTCCAATAGCTTTCTTGATGTGTGATTTTTAATTTAGTTTCACAGTATTGCTTTGTGTAGTTAAGGTAATTTCTTTAAGAAACTTTCTTATTTTAGATTATATTTTATAAGTGTGGATTTTGTAGAAGCACTTTAATAATACTAAATACGTAACGAAAATCTGACAAAAGATTCTCACATAAATTTTGACATGTATTATTGTCATTACGTAGATAGGGAAGAATATTACAATGGTTTCTGGTTTTGATTATTCTCTACTGTTAATGTTACTGATTGTAATTTAATGTAATAATATAGGAAATTTGCAACCTAAAATATTTTTATTTTCACTATGTAATTTATCAAAAGAGTTGACTTTAAGTGTAGCTAGTGCATCGTGTGAATAATTGGTTTTATTGAACGTTTTCGACTAAATATAAAAACAAAATTGTTGTTGTGTGTAATAAAGTATTGTTTCATATTTATTTATTTTTTATTTTATTTTCTTTACCCTCTTATGTGTATAAATAAATAATCGGAAAATGGAGAATGCTGAATACTTGTTATTAGTCCCTTATATCTTTATATGCAACGTGCATTTTATAAATATTTAACAAAAACAAACAAAATTATTATACAAATTATTCTCAAATCAATAAAAGCAGATTAGATAATGACAACTCATGCAATAATTGTATTTTCAATCAATTTAGTTTTGTACCGTGAAGGCAATAAAGTTGATTATTATTGAAAACGATACTTAGAATGATTGTAGAAATTTCTGGATATTTTTCATCACTAAAAACAGAGTAAAAATAATTACGGTTCAAAATAACTTTCCGTTCGATACCTACACCATTGAACTGAAAGACTTCATTCCAAAGACAGTTTGTGTCAATATATTTATCAAAACCATAGTTTGTTTTAAAAGAATACTTGATATCATGTTTGGGCAAGAGGGCGCGATTTTTTTTATTCTTATATTTTCTGGTTATTATGTTAATTGTATTTCAAACAAACTTTGCAAGGTAGTAGTTATCTTGTACTGTGCAATAATGGTTCCAAGTTTGTGTATATATTTATTTGAAGATAGCGAAAGAAGTTATTTTTTTCTTGCCGTTGTACTTATTCAAGTCGGTCATCACGTTTGTAATAGTATCATTTGTTTCATGTATGCGAATACCCTTCCAAATTATTTACTTGCTTTGAACAATTACGATTGGTTGAGAAATTTCAATCAAAACAAAAACAGATCTTATTGGTCATTTGCTTTTTGTTTTATTGTCCAAACGTACCGTGTAGTAGAATTTTCTATTATTTATTTTATACTAAAAGATACAGAAGTAAGCGTGTTGGTTTTGTTTCTTCTTACAAGTATTGGGAACATGTTCGAAATATTCGTGCTGGAACTCTTCATGCAACGGATGAAACATCTCAGGCGAAAAATTGCAAGTGTATTAGCGAGTACCAACAAGAGACAAAAAATAAGAGAATTAAAGAAAATGTTGAGAACATACAAAATATTACTGCTCATTTTGGAAAAAGTGGAAAATCCTGTGAAAATAAAGGTAATAGTTTATTGCTTTTTCAACAGATGTCGCCTGTTAGCGTATACTACTCGTATTGATTAAAGCACGTAGTAAAAACAGAAGCGTTAAATTATTTCGTTGGGCTTGTACGGAGACTTGGTGGTATAATTGGTAGTACGCCTGTACGTACGGCTCGGATAGCCCAGGAGGTGCGGGTTCAAGTCCATTTGTGGGTTTGTATTGTAAGATAACGATTGTAAGATATTTGAAGCGCAGGTGCTACTCCAAAGGTGCTGCATAAGTTATACATGGTCTTACTAGAGTCGAATATATGTTTAGCTTAGTTCGTGGGCTAATTTTACTTCTTCTGTTTAATATAGGACTTAAAGCACCATTGGCTTTTATTCCTTTTGAACGGAGTTTGGACACATGATCAGTCCAATTATGTTTCTGGTCCATATTAACTCCTAGGTATTTTACAGTTTTACTCCACTCTAAAGGATGTCCGTTAGTGTTTTTAATAATCTTATTGGAAAACTGCGTTTGCGGGTGAACAAAATAGTTTCGGTTTTAGCTTCGTTCAATTTCAGCTTCCACTTAGGAATACAGAAGTTAATTGGACAATTGGAGGCAACCCATTATTAATTAGGTCGATATGCTTTGATGACGTGTATGATGCAGTGTCATCAGCAAAGCACGCTAGACTTTTTGGACTGGCATATCGTTAGGTATAAAAGAAAGATATAAGGACCTAAACTTGAGCCCTGAGGCACACCGGCGTGAATAACACGGCGTTGCGATCGTGATCCATAGATATTCACCTCAAATTGTCGACTGCACAAATATAAGACTGCACAAGTGAAACAAGGTTAGTGGGTATGAACCGTGTCGAATGCTTTTTCAATATCGAGTAAAAACATTCCTGTGGACTCTTGTTTATTAAGACGATTGATTAGAGATATGTTCAGATGCTCTGGCTAATTGCTGGACAGAAGAATGCAATCTACGAAACCCAAATTGTTCATTCCGTAAAAAATGTTGTAAGACCTTTAGTAAACGAGAATAAATTATGTATTCCAGCAGTTTACTGAGACTTGAAAGCAAGCTGATCGGACGATAGCTAGTTGCAACGGAAGCATCTTTACAAGGTTTTAGTAAGGGAATTATTTTAGCTCTCTTCTAGGCTTTAGGGAAATAAGAAAAGGCCAAGCAAACATTAAATAGTTTTGTAAGGTAAACAACCATTTTTTGAGAAATCTCTTTTAGCAGAATATTTGGAATATTATCAGAACCAGGTGCTTTTCTTACTTTGATAGCTCTTATTCTGTGATTTATTTCAGCGGACCGAACAGGGTGGGTCAAGAGAGAGGAAGTAAACTGATTTAAAAAATAAACTGAATCACCTATCTCATTTTCTATCTCTTGACTTTTCCCGTTTAGCATTAAGCTCATATTAGAGGCAAATCCCTCGGCCACGACCTCGCATTATTTCTCCTTCTTAGACGATGTAACGGAAGCGTCAGGCTTTTTAAGTGAAGGTATTTCCTTCTTCTTAGGTCATAAACTATTACATAGACGCCAAAGGTCTGAAGAGGGATTATCCACTTTAGCCAATTTATCGTCCCAGGTATTACTATTGTATTCTGTGATCTAGCATTTACTAGGTGTTGTATATAATTAATTTGGCTACGAAGCTGCTTGCAAATGGGGATAGATAACTCGCTTAGTTCTTTTCGACATAGGCTGTTCTCTAACCTAATTAGTTCCTTCCTTATTCGTCGGGGAAGACGAGGTGGTATGGGGTTGCTTGCTTGGAGATGTAGCATCTCTAGCTTTTAGTATGGTGGAGGACTGGAGGTATAATAAATTGACACCGTCGTCTATTTCTTCCCTTAAAGAAAATATTTTAGTTGAGAGACTAATTTTTCTATCAAGATAGGAACGAGTTTTTGCGAAGAGGACATTTAACGAAAGGCACATTTTGCGAAAGGGACGCTTTGCGAAAGGGACATTTTGCGACGAAGCGAAACATGCGCGGGCGTTCGTCGCGGGCGCCCACGCTTATCTATATTCAAGTATGGCATGAGCCTACTTTCCGAACGCCCGCGCATGTTTTAGCGAACTAAAATATACCTACTGCTTAGGTATTTATGTTTTTGGGGTACAATACAGAATCTATGAGAAGTAAACAAGCGTATTTAAGCAAAGTTTTCATATTACGATACTCTTTTTTCTTCACAAATTGTTGAAATAGTTTCCTTTCTTTCAGATAATGATGTCTTTAACAGCGGGATTTGTTTGGAATTTGACTTTTTTTAAACTTTTGTGGGTGTTTATCGTAGAGAAGAATGTAACTGTAAGTCTTGTCAAAATATTTTAATAACTTGGGATTTATGAAGTTTAACATCAGCTGAATAAAAGAACACAAATTCGCGCTTTTTGTTAAAATAATTTAAGGACATCTCACACAAGGTCACCTATAACTCTAAAACTGCGAAGAGCTTGTTCTATACGATAGTCATCCATCTGATATACCTACATAGATTTCTTCCTGCCTGACTATAAAATATTTATTACAAAATACATAAGTTATGCGAAATAAACGAACAATAAAAAAATAAAATATTACGGGCCTGTAAAAAATCATTTTATTTATATTCTTAATGAAGTACGAGTAGGTATTCAATGTCTCATATGGTTTTGTATCCTTGAATTTACTTTTTTGATTATTGGTTTTAGGGTGCGATTTTATGCTCCGTGAATAATCTCCAGATGATCCTCAAACCAATGGTACCCTGTCTGCAGGCAGAGATGCTAGTCAGAGAGAAAGAAATCATCGAAAATATCATCATCAACGACTACGCTTACAGTTCGGGTAGTATCTTAAATAATTATTTAATGAATTTCATTACCCACTTTTATAATCGATAATACATGCTCATAAAAAATCCATCACAATTCAATAGAATATTCGTTATTGACAACATTAAACACAGAATACAAATAAAACAAAAGAGTCAAAAGGTTTTTTTATGTGTCATTGCATCAGTCAATCAAAAATAATTATTTTTTTTTTTATTTTTTTTTTATGGCACTAGTTATACTTTGTGCCAGTGTCAAGTAAAGGTAGGGAAACTATTTGAAAATTAAATTATTTCACTTGAAAGTCGGTTGTTACTACCTACCTAAAAGCCTAAAAAATACAATTATTATGCATCCAGTGACTTTATGCAACCTTCAACAGATCTTTTGCCTTTTTTCTTTGCCTCATTTCGGCCTCCAGTGTATTTTTATGATAAAAAAAAAACAATTCTTTCAAAATACCAAGTTTTGCCTGCTTACCACCTTTATATTATATAAGTATTGTTTAAAGAAAGAGCTAAGGGAAGCCAGAGAGTAGTTTTGATTTTGATAGAATGTAATTAATTTATTAGTAAAGAGCGAGACATGGAAAGACTAGGTCAGTTGTTCTTTCGTATTCCATCAATAGGATATCAGAATTCTTAAAAAATACTGCTACTGATTCCCCTTCTCATGATTCCAGATGCGGCAGAGCGAGACGCCCTGGAGGACGCGCTGATGTTCCTGCGCCACCACCCAGTGCGGTACACCTTCTGGCGCCTGTTCCCCATCAACATCACTCTCTGCATCGACTTCATCAACTTGTTCAGCAGCCTCTACATCATCATCGTACAGTTCCAAAAGCTTATTTAGAGGTTTGAGGAGCTGAACTTACTATGAACTTGTATATCTGACGCTCGCGCTTTAGTTATTATGTTAAATTAATAACAATAGTATTTAAACTAACTACTAACATACTTAACACTAAAAATATTAAATATAAACTACTTTTAGAAACAATTTAAAAAAACAGAAACATGATCGTGATGACGTCATTTAGCGGTGTCGCAGAACGCGAACGAACAGATTGTTTTAAAAGGTGTAACTTGACAACGCTTTAACTTTGGAAATCCTGGCCCGATTTCAATGAGACAAGTATTATTTGCACGAGAATTTCATAATAATATTTTAATGTCATTGCCTACGTTTGTTTTCATTGCTCGTCGCTCATCGCGCCGCAGTTCGCGTCGCCGTCGCAGATTACATACAAGTTCATAGTAAGCTCCGCTCGCGACAAACCGCGCCGCCGTGTGTTTATCACCTTAAATTAATAATATGGAATTCAACAAAGCTGCAATAAACCTTAGCTTAAATTTTAACAAAAAAAATTTAATTTGTCAACATTACGTCTGAAAAAAAAAATCTTATAAATATGTTCATAAAATTTTGGCGACATCGTAGTAAAATATTTCTATGACTAACCTACAACCATTTTGATTAAAAGCTTTATTCAAATAATTATAATACATAGTTTAAAAAACTAAAAAACACGCTTCCTGTCCGCCATCTTGGACGTCCGCCTTATTAGATTTAAGTCACGTGACTTTTTATTTTCGTATTCCTGACAGCAAACCCTTTCATTTGATACCCATATCATGGGGGTGGATTTCAAACAGCCAGTTCTTAGGGAGGCCGCCATATTGGATTTGTAATGACGTTTCTTAGCTAGTCATGTATTGTCATCAGAACTCAGAGCGTGTGCAAAATTTCATCCTAATCGAATACCGGGAAGTAGGTCAAATTAAGATTCCAAGATATTTTTTATACATAAAATGGGGAGGCCGCCATATTGGATTTGTAATGACGTTTCTTAGCTAGTCATGTATTGTCATCAGGACTCAGAGCGTGTGCAAAATTTCATCCTAATCGAAGACCGGGAAGTGGGTCAAATTAAGATTCCAAGATTTTCTTACATACATAGTTACTTACAAGTGAAGCTAATATAAAGCGTGTAAAAAAACATCGATACGTACAGAAAGTAGTTATCATTTTGATAAAATATTATTTATCAGCAGCGAGTCGTCGAAAGAGTCCGTCGGTAGGCCCGTTAATTGGGACATTTGAGTCTTTGAAAAACATTCTTCAGATACAAACAACTACCTAAATACAATTAAGCAGTTAAGTAACTTCCCCTCCCCTCCCTCCCACCTGTACACAAAGAAGGGATTCCTCTTTGTCTTTAATTAAAGGAACAAAGACTGTCCCTAATTCCGCTTTGTTAAGAGCCTCCTCGGACACCTGTTTTCCTGGTGTGATTTTCAATTTAGTATCTTGGTGTTGCTCGTTTATTAAAAGGTGTTTGACACGGTTTTTGAAATACTTTTTACAACACTAAGGATATCATTCACCATTATTTTGGAATTCTATTTGCACTCTAATTATTATCATTATAATGTGAAATTAATGTTTGACTATTTAAAAAGTAACATAGAAGAAGTAAGAAAAATGCTATTTAGATGTTTGTTCCACTATCACGGCTAAATTATAGAATATATTTAGATGTAATTTACACTTTGATCTGTTAGTGTTTTTGATTGTATTTGTTTGTAATAAAGCAGATTTTAGTTTCAAATGTGTTTTTCTTCTCTTCAATTTTTCATAAATTATTGTTACTCTATCTATTCGGAAATCGAGCTGAACGAACTAGCTACTACGCCACCGAAGAGGTTCCCGATTGATTAGTACAAGTAGTTATGATTACAATTTAGTTTTTCTTTGCAAAAAGCAATAATAATAATAATAATAATACATACCTATATGTTTATTTGCTGGATATCACAACACAGAATACAAAATTCGACAAAAAAAACTGTAAGTACATTATAATTTATACTCCAGAACCTAAACATAAAACTACGTGTAAACATTTCCCTGTGTTGCGACACCCACACAAAAAGGCCCCCACTCAGCAAAAGCCGCAGCCCGGCTGGGCTACGGCGCTGGTCTTCCGTGAGTCCGATTGGTCGCGTCACGGACGACCACAACGTTGCACAATTAAAAAAAATACAGCTCATAAATGTCCCCACCGAGGGGCTCGAGTCTACCCTGAATTCAGGTTGAATAGGCCTTAGTCGACCACGCTGGCCCAGTGCGGGTTGGTCAACTTCACACATAACCCTTGAATTACTTCGCAAGTGTGGGCAGGTTTCCTCACGATGTTTTCCTTCACCGTAAGAGCGTCGAATAACGTACATACGATAATGAATTCCAAAATGGAAAACACATTGTTACGCGCCGAGGTTCGAACCCGCGAACTTCCGAATGGAAGTCGACGGCCTTAGCCACTTAGCCACCGGCCCTCTTATAATTCCTATAAATAAACTATAATAATATAGGTGTAGGGGTACCTACAGAATGATGCTATCTCTCGTGCTATCTCGCTCACTCATGTTATACTCAGTTTCATATAAATAAAGGAGGGCTCGCGAAGAGCCTCACTCGATCGCCACCCTCGACCTGGAACGCACTGTTTCATTTCCTCTCTCCTCGACTCGAACCCGCTACCTTCGCGCCACGACTACGCAGTCGGCGCCGCCCGTCCTTCCACACACACCGCTCGACTATTGCGGCAGACGCATTACGTCGCCGCTAAATAGGTAATAACACAACGTGTATAGCAAAGAATAAACCTGACTTTTGGACCTCTTGTCAACAGTCATACAATTAAGTATTCTGAATATATTTATTTAGTTTGAGAAAACCCTTTAATATTAGATACCTGGACCGTGTTCAGACTTAAAGAGAATCGTAAAAACTACTCCTATTTAAAAGGGTTTATTTTTATGTACTTGACAAGAACTATGCAATATTTAAAAATCTCAATCTCCCGGTTTACCCGGTTAATTAATATAATATAAATGCCTATACACAATATATGTATAATACAATAATACAATAGTCGGTCATAGGGAAATACAACCAAAGTTGATAGGAGAGGTAGTAGAGTTTAACAATTAGAGAAGAAATGAGCTTTCAGCCTGTTTATAAAGGAGTCGAGTGATTTAGCTTCTCTTAAAAAGGAATCCGAGTAAAATTGTGTTTAATTAATTAGTTGAATTGAAAAAATAAATGTAAAACATCGATAATGAAATACGTGCAAGTCTTAAACTTACCAGTAACAGATACAAAATTGATTAAAATTTGCGAAACAGACCACAGCTTTGATTAGATATCTGCACCAGTTTGTTTTCTTTTTGGCCAATTTTCAGGCTTCACTTTTAAGTTTCTTGAGTTTCATCTACCCTTTTCTGTTAGGCTGAGGAGTGGGTGTGACTCTGGTCGCCTGTCCAATAAAATGAGGGAATGATGAGGGTCCGATCGGGATCCGTCAAAAGCTGAGGCCTAAGCGATTTGTTTGACTCTTAAAGCGAAACGAAATGTTGAAAGGCGTAGTTTAGAAAGACCCTTATTTTTCGAGCGTGTATTAAAAGGCCCGCATTTATTGAAATTATATTTATATGAGTGCTGTTTTTTAAATAAGGGAGGCAAAAATGACTAATTTATACTAGCCTTCCGCCGCGGCTCCGCCCGTATAAACATTTTTTCCCGTGGGAATGAGGATTTTTTCCGCGGCAAAAGATAGCCGATGTTCCTCCCCAAGGTCTATTCTGTCTTTGTACTAAGTTCCATTAAGATCAGTAGTTTTTGAGTTTATTCATTACAAACTTACACACAAAAATACAAAGGACAGGAAAAAAATCGTATGGGGCCCGGTCTTTTATTCACAGAAAAATCTAACCACTATATAGAAAAAATATATAGATTCTAGACATAAAACTGAGTCCACATGTCTAGTTGTGGAATTTAAGTGCCCCCCATTTAGGAGATATTAATTTTTTTCAATGTGAAAAAGTTGTACACTCAGCAAGTCTATAAAACGCACCTGCCACTACCTATCTCTTTCTAACACCTAGCTAAGGCTACTCTTGTCACTTAAATTCCACAACTGGACATGTGGACTGAGTTTTATGTCTAGAATCTATATATTTTTTCTATATAGTGGTTAGATTTTTCTGTGAATAAAAGACCAAAAAAAGCCATGTCCTTTTAATCTTTCATCTTTAGAGTATAAATAGAAAAATTTCTGGTCTATCTTTTTCTATACTATGATAAAACTGAA
The DNA here is from genome assembly GCA_948473455.1 of Teleiodes luculella. NCBI lineage: Eukaryota > Metazoa > Arthropoda > Insecta > Lepidoptera > Gelechiidae > Teleiodes > Teleiodes luculella. The sequence goes on from OX419590.1 coordinate 625,048, forward strand.
GAATCGGAGTCTGTCCATTCTTCTTCTTTGCGAATCGTACATTGATTTGTTTTTCAAGAACCTGTTTGAAGGTGTTAAAGGAAGATAGCTGAACACAAATTACAAGATTTGGAAAAAATGTCTGTCTTTCTGTCTGTCTGTTTGTACACGCTAATCTCTGGAACTGTTGGACCGATTTAAATGAAATTTTGCATGGTGGTTTTTACCACGGGAAATAAAAAACAACAACGCAAGCTTAGCCGTGGGCGGACAGCTAGTCTTTATAATATTAGTGTAGATTTAGAAGTCAAATTTTGCATAAAAATCGCGAGAAATATTGCACTATCAGACAATAATAGTTATTATTAATTATTAACTTTTTAACCCTCCGAGATCTATGTGCAATAGTTGTACTGTAGATAACTGGTAGGTAAAAATAAATAATTAAGGTTTAATTTATTAGTCTTAAAACATTCAGAAGTTAGCATGTGTGAACAAGTAAAAATCAAGTACCTAAGTGTAGTAATGAAGTAAATATGTACAGTAGTAATGAGTAGGTACTAAAATGAAATGTTTTTTTTTAAAGAAAGTTACAGAATATAATACCATGAAATGCTCAAGTCAATTTTAATTATTAGAACTGGCTCATTTCACTCTTATGAACAACATGCTAAGCTTCATAATTTTCACGTAATCTTTTTCGATAAAAAACATATTTCCTGATTAAAAAACTTAGTTCATTAAGAGCTAATCAATCTTACTACCAAGTGTAGCGTTGCATGTTACTTACTTTTAAAAACTGTTGACGCTTGACTTGCACTACTTTATTTGGGTTCCATAATCCGAGGGAATAAACCTTCGCTATCCGATATGATAAGTAGTAGTAAGATGAGAAGCCCACACGATATGCACGCATAATATTATGTTAAGTGGACAAAGAACATAAATAGTTTTTTAGGAAAAAGTAGGCAAGAGTCCCATTATTTTAATTGCTACGCTAAATGCAGGATGTGACGCGATTTGAAGTCTGTTAATAGAATTCAATCGATACAGAAAACTACTTAATTTAAAAAGGTTTTTCAAAAGCCAATATTAACGCTATTAATATTTAAAATTAAATATTAAAAATAAAAAAATGCGCAGAACCCACAAAATATCTAGAACATGACTATTTCATTTTTTTACGAGTAAAATTGTATATTAATTTAAAACATTGTTGTTTTTCGCCAATTAAGGTCTTTTCTTAACATAAATGTCGGGTATGCTGAATTTCTTACAAAGCACGGTCGCAAGTATACCTTTTATTAAGAAAGGGTTTTAATTTATAACAAAGATTTGGTTTTAGGAGTAACAAGGAGGAGTTTATAGGAAAGAAAAAACTTCTTTTGTATCAAATAGGAGAAATTTTGTGTCATATTAACAAGAATAAAATATTGTTCACAATAAAAAATAATATCCACGTATTCTCCGACGCTATCGTAATAAAATTAATTACTTACATCGGCATTAGTAAAATCTTATTTTTATTTTTTATTCTTGCAACTGTTTATTGCAAGAATAAAAACTGCTGCTTGGTTTACTATATCTTTTTGTTTACTTCTTTCTATTTGTTTACTGTTTGTTTTTATTTTATCTATTTTAAAGAAAACAACATATTACTTTTGCAATAACATTTATATAACTACACTTGTTTTTCAGTCTTATCGTCAGTGATTTCTTCCTCGTCTGGCTCATTCCATTTCTGCCTCTCGCTAGACCCAAACACGACAAACGTCGTGTTAGCGGCAATGTATATCGCAGCAGCGACGAAGAACACCTTCCGCCAGTCATTGGGATCACTCTGTAAAGAGAATAATGTTATTAAGAGTCTTACCCCAAAAATAAATAAACACTCGTTGAACGCATGTCTCAAATAATTGACATACAAGGTTTTTATACACATGTTCTTATAACTATGTTGTAGTCGGACCTTATAAGTACAGCGTAAAAACAAAAATCGTATGAAGCCATAGAACATAGGCTAGCTATATCAAGATACGTTACTTGGCCAAACATGCAGACTGTGATATCTTTTTATGATATGAGAGCTTGAATAAAAAGTTAATAGCCAGTATAGATAAGGTATTTTGTTTTGTAATGTAGTAACATTTATTATACCTCTAAAACTAATACTAAAACAGAACTATTTTTACTTTTCAAATAATGGTTTGCCTCTTAGAAGCAAACATTGCTAATTTAAGTAAAAGATTTATATTTTCACTGAAATAATCTTAAAGGCCGTGTTTTTATTTCAATACGTATATTAATGTTTAATCATTTATTCAAAACTAAAGCTTATGCAAATGTTGCCCAAAATAATCTTCAAAAATAAATGTATCACTAAGCTTAGTAATCCAGCTTATCTGAAAACCCCTTACTTACAACGAGCCAACTCAAACAATAAGATCGTCAGCAGAAATGTTGAGTCTAAAATATTTTATCTTTATAACTCTGACTTGTAACTTTGAATTGGTCTTGGTAAAATTTTCAGTATTTCATCTGTACCTATTTCATCAAATTGGGAGAAATCTGACCATGACACTTAGCACGTGCTTCGTTTAAAAAAAATCAAAAAAGTCTAAATTATTTTATTAATTATAGGCTCCCTAAGAACACTAAATGACGTCATTTCAGAAGTTAATAAGCTTTGCTTAAACTAAGACCCTCTTTTGTCTCAATCAATGTACAAGTCTAAGCAATGAAAAAGAGATCAAACAGTCTATAAAAGGCGATGCGATATCAGTTTGAACATAACTGGCAGGTTCGCGCAATGTGTGCGCTGCTGTGGAGAAGAACCCGCAGTAAAATGACTTGCGATTGTATTAACATAAGAAACATTTGTTACCTGAAAATACGGGTAGTCATTTAAACCATGAAGGAAGAAAAAATTTTACGCGCCCAGATGGAGTAGTAATCATGCCTATTTTGTATCGAAACCAATGCGTGCGTGCGTGCGTGCGTTGCGTTTTTTTTTATGGGCGCGTAAAATTTTTTCTTCCTTCATGATTTAAACGTTATTTTATTGTGATTGCAATTAGTCAACCGCGCCGGCCCAGTGTAAGTTGGTCAACTTCACAACAACCTTTAAATAACTTCGCAGGTGTGAGCAGGTTTCTTCACGATGTTTTCAAAAGTTCAAAAGTCGGAAACACATTGATACGTGCCGAAACTTGTACCCGCGAACTTCAAGTCAACGGCCCTAGTCACTTGGCCGGACACCGAAACTCCATGCATGTACTGTACTAACCTCATTATGGATCATGGCGCCGGCAGCCAAAGGAGCGATGAGGGAGACGATGTTTGCAAAACAGTTGGTGATGCCCATCAGCGTGCTCGCGAAGTTGGGAGCCATGTCAATGTGGACCAACTGAAATTAATCAAGAAATAAATAAGAACGAGAATGAAAAAGAACAAAAAGAAATCATAACCGGTAGACAAAAGAACAAAACCTTTAAATTGTGTGTTTAGATGGTTTAGACACTCAGTACTAATAAATAATGCGAATACACTTATTCTAATTTGAGTATCAGCGTATCAGGGAGCTGATATACAAACTTAGATGAATACATACATTACAATACACAGTCAATAACCTCATACCATATACCCTGCATAATGGCCAGCGTTGATGCCCACTACAACGACGAGCAGAGCCACAGCCATCGTCACGTTGCCAGGAGGAGTGTAAGACAATCCAATGAGAGCTAAGGCTGCGCCGTAAAGACCTGCAATTCGAATACAAAATTTTATGTAGTCTACTTTAAATAGCAGCCGCTTGCTGGAAAGTTTCTCAGGCAGACCATTCATATTGTGGGCCGAATGGTATGCCTTGCAGGATGGCGTCTGCCGTGTCATGCACAGGTCCGTTATCTTGAGATAACTGAGTTACGACCTACAAGTTTATATCGCATTTTTGCCAGGTACTTATCGACATAGAAACAAAATTAAATTTGGCTTTTATAGTTTTTGAAATATGGCAATGGCTACCTCATGTAACTCGAAAAAAATGTCCTTTAACTTGTTTAAAAATAATAAACAAAGGAAAATATGAATAAGGCCATTTTTGAGACTAGTAGTTATAGTGAATAATTTAACAATTTTTATGTAAATTACTTTTACTTGGTCAGACGTAAAAAAGTAAAAAAAACTTTAATTTCAGTTATTTTAGAACGCTGTTTTCAGAGATGCATGACATTGCCATGACACGGCAGCGCTGGAGGGCCGATTGTTGTAGATATTTCCAAAAAATGGTGGGTAAATGGGTAAAGACTGAGGATTTTGTCTAGCAAAGGATGTCTGAAATAATGATGAGGATGATGATGATGAATTCCTTAGGAGGTAATTGATCTTACCTAATATATAACTTTAGCATGCTTTCGAATTTTAAGATACATTAGAACATCCGTCAAATATTTAAAAATACTATCCTGAAGACGAATTGGAAAGTGAACAAGTCAGGATATTGTGGCGGACAAGTTAGGAAACATCATGTTTAAGCTTCGGAATTTTTCAAATTTGAAACTGGAACTTGGAAAACGAAAAAATTGGAAAAAGAAAAAGATTAAGCAACAATGCAATTTGTTTTATAAATTAATTAAAAAATATAAGTTTCCAAATGTTAAGATAAATTCATCTTACCAATGGAATTAAACAGCTTTCTAGTGTTGGTGATGCTCAGGAGTTTCTTCTTCAGGATCCAGTCAGCACTGAACCCCACGGGGAAGCTCATAGCATAGACGGCTAGGTAAGGAAGTGCTGATAACACTCCATTCTAGGACAAAGGCATCAACATCAAATCCGTACTATTATTTTAAATGTGAAAGTAACTCTGTCTGTCTGTTTGTTACGCTTTCACGCCAAAACCACTTAGCCGATTTTGATGAAACTCGGTACAGAGATAAAATAGACCTTGGTAAAGAACCGAAAAAGCATAGTAAAAGGTAGCCCTTTTACATGGTAATAGTGTTTTGGTGGGTAGCCTTTTACTTTTGCTACGGGAAAATACCTTATTCGTACGTGAAAAAATGCTAAATCTAATACAGAGAAAAATTATTACAGCATCATCAACCAGCGTTAATACAGATTTAGGTAAATTATTGAAGTCCTATTTTAATGACATGTATTGAAGAATATGAAGCAGAAAAGAGAGACTTAAAACGCGAAAATATTCCTAAAAGTAGCCTTCATAATAGCTGTGTACCTATCATAACCTGTATATAGAGTACCTACTAAGTAAAAAAAATCTCAACACTTTAACAATTATACTTGTAGCAATATGTTTGGTATCTAATAATTTTAATCTGTGATCGTAATGATGTTAAGTCATTCACCGACCTTACAACAGTATCTAGTTTAACACATCCTTAAGTAAAAGAATCATAGGTGGAAACAATAACAGAATCATGTTACTGTCCTCTAAACACGTGCCGATCACAATGTACAAATGGATATAGCAATATTTGTTGTTGATGTTCCTTAATCTTCTCAACAGATTAAGGACAAAGAAATATTTATCTGAAGGAGATTATGTATATTGACACATCAGAAATATAATATTGTTTGGTTTTGTTATAATAATACTATTTTCCTTATTGGAATTTACGGGTACTGTCATCAAAACGATGATAGATTAATAATTGATATTTATGATAATATTTCAAATAAGATGTATCTTATAAGAAAAGTACTGTTCCACTGTCATTACAAATATCCTTCGTCCAGCCTGGAAATCTAGCAAACATTATATTATTATCATCATAATATATTGGTTCATGATTTATATATCATTTATCATAGAGCAGAAGTCCTGCTTTGTTTCAAGTTATTTATGGATGTTGTTTGTCCGTTCCTTCAATCTCTACATGCATAATTTATCAATTACCTTGTTTAAAGTATTTAACTCTATTAAGCTTCAATTTAGGTAGTAAAAATATAAAGTTTTAAATATACATTTTCATTTTCAAGAATTACCTGTTTAATGTCAGCTCCTACTATTTTGGCCATATACATGGGAATCAGAGTCATCATTGTGAAAAAGCCCCAGTTCTGACCGCCATGGGCTAACATCAGCGCAAGGAATGGAATGCTGGTCCATATTGATTTCCATGGGGTTTTGAATTTCTGCAAGAGATAGAGTCAATGATAAGTGATAAATGATATAGTCTAGTCAGTAGCTTGCATCACCCTGCATCTTGATGAAGGGCATTGTAGGGTGATGTAGGCTCACGGGACGATGATGATGAATCAATCAGTAAGTTAGATATTGTAGATAAGTTTAATTAATATTCAAATGTTTTTTTTTTGCAAAAGCAAGCCATTGCTGGCTTTCAAGCTAGATTTGAAAGCATTTGAAACCCTTGGTGGTGTCAATCCAAAAACGACCATGATTATACAAAATGCCTATAAATTGGGCAAACTAAATTTCACTAACGGAAATAAAACCTATTTTTCCTTAGTGTTTTATATATTAAACTAACTTCTGGGCAGTAATTATTTCCTTCACTTACTTTTTGCTCTCCAATGTGTCCCAGAGATTCCTGTATGTACTCCTTTTCCTCAGCACTAATCATGGAAGATTTTTCAGGACTATCAGCACCAAGAAATACATATAACGCCACCCAGACTGCACCCAATGCACCATTGACATAAAAGATTGCTGGCCAGCCCCAGGCTGATGCTACAAATCCCGCTGACAGATTCTGAAGAGCCATACCTATTTGAGAACCTGGAAGGAGACTGTTAATTTTAGAAATATAATGTTTGTAATTAATGACAAATATCGCAATTCTATCCGAAAGACAACCTTGGCTAGAAATAGGCCTCCGTTGAAGATATTCTTTTCACAATGACTACCGATTTTGAGCTCAAAGCATCCGAAGCGTTTTTCAACACTAGATCATCAATTTACTTCCTCGTAAGAGACCTCTTACGCTATGTTTTCTAGTGCTCGGTCGTTACCTCAATCATAGATAGTATAATACAGACTAGTAGTATTCTAGTACCTCAATGGATATCAGTAAGCCCCTGAATGTACCTATGTAGAGAATAACCAGTTGTTATGGAGATCGTTGGCGTAGACTTTTGTAAAGCATAGAAATCTTTTGACTGATTTGCTGATGTTCAATGTTGACTTACCAGAATATGATATGGTCCCCAAACGGGTCTTTTCCTCTATTGGAGCCCAATTACCCAAAAGACTGTGTGTGGCTGGGAACAAGAAACCTTGCGACAGCCCTTGCAGGATTCGACACGCGCAGACCACATACCATCCACCCTGCAGGATGAAAAAAAAAATAGATGGCTTTTATCAGAAGTTTGTTTCATAAAGAGTTCCTCTGAAAATTTTATTTTTTCTGTATTTACCGATTTCATCTCCGGACAGGCTACAATGTTTCGGGAGAGACTTTATCAGGTATAATGTTTTTTAATGGACTTGTTTTTATGCTCAGATCACTTCATTTACTATCACCAGTAAACTAGTAACCATACAAGATCATCAATTACCACCCTGAAGCAAGGCGTACAGCTTTTAGTCAAGAAAAATGTCTTGCATATTTTTAGTTCCTTTAAATCCTGTGAGGTTTGATATACATATACATCGATTTTGCATTAAAACCATGAGGTATTTTTTGAACAATGATTAAATAGACTCACATAATAAGCTCCTACAGGTAACAAGAGTGACACGACGGAGTTGACACAGATCGTGATGAGGATGAGCACCTTGCCGCCGACCCTGGCTGCGAGCATGCCAGCGGGGATCTGCAGCACGATGTAACCCCAGAAGAACGACGACAGGATCACTGACTGCGTCTGGACACTCCAGTCGAAGTACTGGAAATATGAACTTCGTAAATCTAATTGTTTCCAATTTCAAAGATTTAAAATACTTTTTTGTTCTTCTTTCTAAGCCCATATCAAGCCACTGCTGGTTATAAGCCTCCTTTGTTGCGTCAACAGAGCAAGATCCAACCGCCTTAACAATATCGTCTGACCACGGCTGGTTGTCTACTGGCTTTATTGCTCCTCTTGGCCACCCACTACTCGGTAACTACTTTGGCCATCATCACTGATGATAATGAAAAATTTATTGAAAGACACAAAATGAAAATCATCAGATCTTCGGTCGCCTTCCAGCACGGGGCCGCCGTTCATAAACCCATCTGTTGTTATTTTCATTTAAAATAAAAAAACAATGTAGGGTAAATTTCAGAATGAACCCAAAAATCTTTTTTCTGGGAAGATTCGAGTTTGCATTTACCTAATAATATTACAAAAGAAAAGCGAATAAAAGGTTAAGGTAGGGGTCAACGGTTGCAAAAAATAGAAACCAATTTATGCTAAAGAAATTTGTAAATTTATAAACTCAATGCTTAACCTCACCGAGGGCCTCGAGGGGCTCGAGCCTACCCTGACATCAAGGTGAATAGGATATACACGTCTTCGGGTTCGCTCTTTTAGTAGCAGCGTAGCAAACACTAGAAAGACTTGCTAATTTAATGGTTCCGAGCAATTATCCCAAACATATTATAGCTGTAGAAAAGTTAACAGGCTTTGCTCAAACCACGGTTGGCTCTGGTCTCACACTAATAAAGAATAAACTCATAAACTTTAAAAAGGCGATGCGGTATTAGTTTCAACAGAAATGGCAGGTTCGCGCAATGTGTGAGCTGCTGTGGAGAAGAACCCGCCGAATCGCATCCACTGGAAAGATCGCATCTTGTTTCTTTCTTCTTGTCTTTCTTGATTTCTTGTGTCGTGCTGGAGCGTCTCATAAGCATGCTTTCTTATCACTAATAATCTTGCCCGCCAATGTAAATAGTAATTTCAATTCTATAGGCAGTTTGGAAATTTCAATGTTTTTTTTGTTTCCGAGAAAAGAATCTTTAGGAAAATTTATCAGATCTGAGCAAAACATTTCAGTAGTTGATAAGCCGTTATTACTTATCATTATAATTATTACATTTAATAACAATCAAGTTTAGAGAGATGGTACCCAACAGAGTAGAAAATACTCATTGCGACATCTAATCTCTCTCTCTCAAGTTAACATGCGTACCAAGTTTAATTGCTGCCAAGGGCGCACTTATTTCAAAAAATGCAAAAGCGAATTAGACAATCGAAGCGGCAAATATACCTTTGTATTGCAAAGTTTTTTTTGCTGCCACTTTACGACCACAATGTATTATAAAAGGAGTATAACAACCGCAAATAAATTTGTAATCGTGTGCACGTTTACTTGAGACAGATGTTAAGTAGGTAGTTTTATATGAGTAGTAGCTATTATTTCCTCATATAAGTCCTATACAAGAGATTTTCTTGAAAAGTTACATGTTGTGTCTCTGACTAAACAGGGAAGCCCTGTTACCGTTTTGTTAAGTTGTTAGCATCTGCGACATTAGCTAGTAAATAACAAATGAAGTAGGTAGTACTTTGTTTATGTGTGAGATTTTCCATGAAACTGTTGTTAGAGTCGACGACCATCTACGAAATTTCAACAGAAAACAAACTTCTTATTTTGACATGTTAAATAGTTTTATCGGCCCAATGATGTAATAGAGAATATTAAAGTGAGTGGTTATAGTGCTACATCGCCAAAATATTTGGTTTAATTAAATGATTTTTAAGATTGTTACAAAACAGCATATTTTTAGGAAACTAGATACAATTTGTTTCTTTTTTATACAAAACTAGCTTCCTGCCCCACGGCTCCGCCCGCGTTAACAGTCTTTCCCGTGGGAATGAGGTATTTTCCCGCGGTAAAAGATAATCTGTGTGTTATTCTGATGTATAAGCTATATTATTTTAAAGTTTCATTAAAATCCATTAGGATTTTTGGCGTGAAAGAGTAATAAAAGTAATAAACATACATCCATACTTCGCGTTTATCTATACCTACTAATAATATAAAGAGGAAAGATTTGTATATTTATGTATTTTGTATGTATGTATATTTCTATGTATGTATGTGTGTATGTACATATGTATGCTTATTATATTATTAATTATCTATGTATTTTATGTGGAATATTCGTATGTAGTTTATATTACTAGATTTATATGCCACCAACCCGCACTACTCAATTATTTTTAGCGTTTCTTTTATAATGGGTTGCCTGGAAGAGATTGCTACCTAGCAATAAGGCCGCCTGTTGAAACCTGTTGTTTTCTGTGTCTGTGTTATTTGCTTTGTTTTTTTCTTGGTGTCAATAAAGAATATTTGTATTGTATTGTATTTTATGTGTGTGTGTTGTGTGTTTGTAATGGATAAACTCAAAAACTACTGTGCCGATTTCAAACATTCTTTCACCATTAGAAAGCTACATTCACCTTGAGTAACATAGGCTATATTTTATTCTAAAAAAATTAGGGATCCTTACTAAAACCTAAAACTCCCACGTCCCACGGCTATGCCACATGGAGGGAAAGTACCTTAAATATTGTAGGTAGAACATTTTACTGAAAGAAGACATTATTTTATTTCTAAAAACTATTAAAACTGCATTCATACATTTTTTAATAATTACATGGTTGAACCGGGAATCGAACCCGCTACATGAGGAAAAAAAAACACCCTGTAGTTTTATCATACCAATCGAAAGGCTCCTTCATAAGGATTATTTTTTGCTAAATAACATAGTGTCAGAAATAAAAGAAAGATCATGAATTTTAACATTTGATGTGGTCGCCGAGATTTTTTTTATGCATGGGGTTACTAGCGACCCGCCCCGGCTCCGCACGGGAAAATGGTTATTGTGGGTTATCCTTTAGTATATTATGCATGTATTATACATATAAACCTTCCTCTTGAATCACTCTATCTATTAAAATCAAAATCCGTCGTGTAGTTTTAAAGACAGGGAGTGAAATAATCAAAAGAGTGCGACTTTGTATTCAACAGCGTATTAATAAAATTGATAAATTTTGTATTAAAAATGTTAAAATACATAGTCTTTCTTTTATTTCTGATACTATGTTATTTAGCAAAAAATAACCCTTATGATGAAGCCTTTTGATCGGTATGATAAAACTACAGGATATATTTTTTTCTCGTATAACGGGTTCGATTCCCGGTTCAACCATGTAATTATTAAAAAATGTATGAATGCAGTTCTAATAGTTTTTAGAAATAAAATAAAGTCTTCTTTCAGTAAAATGTTCTACTTACAATATTTAAGGTACTTTCCCTCCATGTGGCATAGCTGTGGGAATGTAACCCAAGGTGTAAAAAAAATACCTAAAATATTCATAATAATTGAATGGGCTCCAAAACTACTGAACAGATTTTGGTAAAACTTGGCACAAAGATAGAATTGACCTTGGGAAAGAACATAAGTTACGATTTACCGCGGGAAAATTTCTCATTCCCACGGGAAAAAATGCTAAAGCGGGCGGAGTTGGCACAAAGATAGAATGGCCCTTGTGGAAGAATATAGGCTAACTTTTACCGCGGGAAAATACCTCATTCCCACGGGAAAAACTATTAACGTGGGCGGAGCCGCGGCGGGAAGCTAGTATTTTGTAAAATAAAGATATGGGTATTTTACTTTAAATATTTAACCGACTACATACTGACTCCCGTGAAGGAAGAAAAATTTTTACATGTCTTTAAATCAGACCTAATTAATGGTCAAGTGACATTAAAAAAAACTTGGACGATGACATGAAGCATTAAAAACTCGCATTAAAAAAGTATTAAGTATATTAAATATCATTTATTTCTCATTAATGGTTCTTAGATAAAGTAAGAATTTATATTCAAAGATAAAATAACGTACCTATGCGAATGAGGCCTTATTGCTCATAGAAGATTTTCCAGGCAACTTGTAGCAGAGCTAGCTTACTGCAGCGATCTTCAGGTTTGCCTTTGTGGTACCAGTATCGTTTGGGCTTTATAGTTAACCTACCTCACAAACCCTGGTTTGTAGAGTTATTTAGCCTACTAGGGTTTTAGTCCTGCGTGGCTCATGTAACGACTACACACGTGGTGACACGTGGACGTAGCCGGGAACAACGGCTTCACGTGCCTTCCGAAGCACGATATCATTTTTATTTTCGAACAATAAGCTGATCCAGCCTACAATACAAAAAAAAAATTATATAAAAAAAAAACATTTATTGCGACATATAAGTAGACAAAGTAATACATAAGCAATGCTAACAGTAACTTTCGCTGCGTCCGGGCCGGACTGCATGCCCATCACGAACTTATCGCGAAGAACTTCTTCCACATTTTGGAAGCAGCAGTGCGCCGTGAGTCCACGTAATCTCGTTGCCCATTGTGTGGGTGTTCACCTGCTTCCTGCATCGCTGCATAAAAATTATGTCTTTCGCTGAATCCGGTGCGCTTCGGAGTGAAATGCGTGTCTAAAAGCTGGAGAATGTCAGCAAACGGCACACTTGAAAGTGTTTTAGGCTGAGCTAAATCTGCCGTCAACTTGTAGGTACTGTCGGCGAGTGCGCTGAGATGTATCGCTTTCCTCTTTGTTCCAGCGGGATCTTCCTTCGGACCGATGTCGTTCGCGACGAAGTACTGAAGTACGCGATCCTTATATGTTTGCTTGCCAAGACTGTACATTATGATCGAAAATCGACAAAATTCCGAAATGTGACGCAGCCATTTTTTTCCTAAAGTGGGTAATTCACAATATCGTCGCCACTGCTAAATACGCGATTGAAACGACTGCTTACTCAAAACGCACTGACCTATTCCACAAGATGGCGCGGCGCAGCCGCTAACTATATCTACTTATAAGTAACTATGTATGACACACATATCCAACAGATCCCAAACAAAATCCTTTCTATCGCTTAGTGGAAGTATTTGATTCGTGAAAAAACATAAAAAATTCACATTGTTCAAACAGTAACGTCTCATATAAGTTATTTCAACAGTGATAGACAGTTCTTTTATCACTGTCTGATTATATTTATCTTATTTAATCTTAGCGAATAGTCAAACAATAGTATTTAGCCTTAGTCTTATTGTACTATCTTATATCTTAATCTAAAAAAACAATGAACCAGTATGAACTGGATGGGATTATCTTTTACTATCGTCTTTCTTCAATTCGGATGTACATTTCCATTCTTCTTAAAATGTATTTTGATCGGCAACGGTCTCTATAAACAGAGTAGAGTAGTTGACTTTTCTTGTGAAATAACTATCAAAATAATATAGTGAAAACTAAAATCCGAGCGCATTTTAAGAATTTTTAATTTCACATTACGTATTAATGGGTACGTAGCACAAAAGGAAATCCGTTTTCATAGTAGGTACTATTGTTAAATAAAGACACTTTATTACAATCAATCACTTTGCTCCGCCGCTATGCGTAATTTGTGCTTTGAGCTATTAAAATTAATTAAATCAGTCAATTAGTTAGATATTTATATAGTTACATATTTTTCTAAGTATAACAACAGCTAACTATAACGAACGAGTTGGTGACTTCTATAATATTCTACTTGTATAACAACAAATATTCAAATGGATCTAAAGGATTTTGGAAAAATCGTTTCTTCAGCGAGTAATTATTTTTGATTGTACTCTTTTTTATTGTATGACGATAATTCTTGTACGAGTATTTGTTGAGCGTGTAATATTTTGACGCAAATTATGTTTGCTTGTTAAAAATTATGATTACTAATTATTTAAGAATGTTAGCAAAAATGAATATCTTCTTCCAGGGACATAGGGCTCTTATAGATAGAAACTATATATACATAGAAACTATACAGTTTTCCAAAGATGTCTATTTCGCTCTGCACTTTCCAGATCTTTCCAGCAGTAACCGATGGATGCAGCTTCTTTTTCCACCGAGCGGCGCCAAGTAGTTCTGGGTCGACCCTGTTTCCGTCTAATATATTTATTTAATTATTTGTTTTATTGGCTTACTAACAGTCTACTTACACTAATACAATATGATTGTGATACATGACCAAAGCTTATGCTATTGTAGTGACCACTTACAACTAAGCACAGCATGCACAATAATATATGACATTTTAAAACAAAAATAATAATAATAAAGATTAATTGTAGGACGAAGTCAATAAGAAATAAAGAAATATAACATCTTTTAGATGTGTTAATTAAACACCATTCCTGCTCGTAATAATGTTCTTCAAAAAACTTAAAAAAATCAAAGTTTACATCAATGACATTATTGTAGTTATTAATTAGCTAACACAGCCTGGGCAATGGAGAGTTAAAGCCTAGAACGGTTCTACGGATAAGTGGATTGAGGGGATATAATAGGTATGGATTATATAAATTACAATAATAAAACAAACCACAGTCGAGTCTTAACAAAGCACTTAAGATAACTCTGATATGCCTCACGGCTAACAATTTCCAGTCTAGATAAACCTATGACAATTCAGTACAATACATTATTTGGTAACTGTTTGTCCTACTCTCATTTCGTCCAGCTCGCATTGGTTCAACTGATATTTCGTCTATCGGGAACTTTTTACTGTGCTACTTATTTACTAGTTAGCTAAACATAAGTTTAGCATCACCGGACTTGTGTTGATAGAACGTTCATACACCATACCTCTACTAAATCATAGCACCTACCAACGAGACCAAATAAGTAGATATAGTATCAATACAAATAAATACACACGAACGTTTTACAAGTCAAAAAAGAAACACTTTCAACAAACAAGTCATCAATGTAAAATACCTTGTAGCACGACTAATGTCCAAATATTATTAAGTCCGGTGACACTTGATTGGTAGTACCTTTTCGACACAAGCTTAGGTCGATTAAAAGAAAAAAAAGTCCGAATATTAAACGCACTTGTTTGTCCTGCAATGCGGAAAAGTCAAGGCTTAATAATATTTAAGACCTCAAATTGACATTTATAATATAAATTATAATACGACTTACCTACTTTTATTTCTCAAACTATTTTATTCTATAGAAAACAAAACTAAATGTTGAAATCAATATAAATTAGACGCCAAAGCAACACAATAAATAATTATATAGGTATTTCGATGTCAAAACCATTGAGAAATATTTGTATACAAAAAACCCGCAACCCGTTAATTTTAATAGAATTGACAATTATTTGATTTTTGTACGTACTTACTTACGTACGTTTGTCTTTGACATCATTGTTTGTAGTACTAAGTACTTATAACATCCTTGAGTAACACTCACTAAAAGCAAAGAAAACTTGGTTATTATAACTACTTGATGATTCACTAGGTATGACAGATTCGTTATCGCTGTCCTTATTTCTCTTGAAGGTACCATACGGGCAACAAAAGTAAAATTTCTCAAAAAAATTACACCGAGAAAATAAATGAAACCAACAAAATCATAATTTTTAAAAATGTTTCGATGTAGTGGTAGTAATTTGCACTTATTTTCTTAAATCATGTGGCAACTATTTGTCAAATAATCAAAACTATATATTTGAAATATTTTCATTTGGATATTACACGATAAACCTGGTTTTTTAAATCTTTTTTTATCTAAATGTGCACTCCTTCCATGTTTAATATTCATTATTTAATGTTACACGTCCGTCTTTGTATTACCGATTTAACGTGTATAGTATAGCAATATTATAGATTCATTACTCCTTTAGTTTCGGCTGTTGTTAATGCTTGTCGAACCTTCCAGGGGAGGGGGTAGGGCTGTCACTAACTTAGTAACTGCTTGCATCTACTTGGGCTGGCCTGTAAAGGTCACATTAACGTATGCATGCGAGATTTGATCCTCTTTATACAGCGAGCCAACCCTTTGGCTTGTTTTCGTAATTGACTAAAGACGAATCATTTTTTACTGTTTCGTATTTTTTATTGTTTCGCTAATAATCAAAAGTTAATAAGCTTTGTTCAAACCTAGCCAGGCTCTCGTCACACTTATAAACTCAATAATTTAAAGCGGCGATGCGATATTAGTTTGAACAGAACTGGCAGGTCCGCGCAATAATCGTAATAGAGCAGCGGCTGTGGAGAAAAACCCACCAAAGAAACTTCACAGTCTGTGTGTGTCTGTCTATCTGCATGTCTGTCTGTCTATCTGTCTGTGGCATCGTAGCTCCTAAACAGATGCGCCGATTTTGATCTAGTTTTTTTTGTTCGAAGTTATCACAATAGAGAGTGTTCTTAGCTATGATTCAAGAAAATATCTTCAGCCATTTGAAGATTATCAGCTCTTTTCTAGTTGCTGAAAGGATCAAGTAACGGTTTTGTGTCGGGGGTTATTTTTTTATTTATTTGTGATACTAACCTGTTCCTTAGTGTTGTCAGTCATGGCGACGATGGCTAAGCTCATGTTGACTCTCATGGCGTAGCAAAGAGCCATGGCCAGACACAGCATCAGGACCTGGACATGCCTGATGCCTAACACCGGCGGCCCTGGGAAGGAACAAAATAATTCGTTCTTTAACACCTTATGTCCCCACCGATGGGCTCAAGCGTACTCTTGTCACGTCCGCGGCTCACCAGGTCCTTGGCGGGCCGTCAGTCTAAGTTGTAGATTTTACGGGGAGATAATAGGAACGTTGAATTGTCTCTTAGGGTTAACCAATAATAATCATTTTCCCGTGCAAGGCCGGGAGGCGGGTCGCTAGTATAATTTTATTATATAAAAGAAATTGGAATATCAATTGGTGTAGTCAAGAGCAGGATAAGCTAAATAGTTTATCTCACTCACACCTTTTTTATGTATGTTTTATAAGGGATAGAATCGCAATGCGCGAATAATAAGCGTTTCTTACACTTAACCGTTCTTATTTCAGCGTTTAAAAGCATTTAAACAGACATGATTTATGAGTTAAAATTATATACATCAATGAATGGGAAAGAATTACTGATATAAACAACACTGTGATCTCCATTATGCCAGTCGTGTGACTTTTATCAGCACAATTCAATGTAGAGATGCTTCGATCTAACGGTGCACTGTTATACAGGGTGGCCCATAAGTCCTTTGAATCGTAAAAAAATATTAAAAAAAAAACTAATGGCATTATGCAAAAGGTTTTTATTTTGTAGTAATCCTTATAAAACGGGAATTATTTTTTGAATATTAATTCATCCAAATGTAATCCGTTACAGTTACAGCACTCCTGTAAGCGGCGACTAAAATTCTAAAATTATCCAGCTTTACTTCATTTAATAATCTGTTATTCTCTGATGAGGCTCACTTCCACATCAACGGCCATGTCAGTAAGCAGAATTGCCGCTACTGGAGCTGTGGAAATCCAAAACGCAAACATGAAAAGCCGTTACACAGCCCTAAAGTGACAGTTTGGGGCTGTGTAACGGCTGACAGCATTGCAGAGATTACTTGCCGCGCAGTTTTTTCAGCAATTTTAGCAATTTTAGTCGCCGCTTACAGGAGTGCTGTAACTGTAACGGATTACATTTGGATGATGTAATTTTCAAAAAATAATTCCCGTTTTATAAGGATTACTACAAAATAAAAACCTTTTGCATAATGCCATTAGTTTTTTTTTAATATTTTTTTTACGATTCAAAGGACTTATGGGCCACCCTGTATTATACCTTTTTATAGTATCCGTATTATTTGTACAAGTCCAAATTTTAAAATTAAAAACACTACTTTCCGTACATTACGAATATCATAAAGCAACAGGAACAAGTTTAAGATTAAAAACGGGATATTCACCGTGGTGTTTGTTTTGTGTGACAACCTGATAAACCGCGAAAGTGAAAGTTTTAAAAAGTATAAGAACAAGTTTATACACACTCACTCACTCACACACTCACTTCACTTCTTTGTCACTTTATTTTTACCTTTTGCTTTGAATTGTTTGGTTTTGTCAGCAAATAAAGTTGGCGCTATCATTTGTTTTCATGAAGTACCATATTAATCAGGATGAAATCATACAAGCTGTTTGTTCATCAGAGTTAAATAAATTATAATAAGAATGATGACATTTACAGGACAAAGGCACTACCTGAAATAAATACTCTTTTGAAACTAACTATGAAGTGATTCGTTACACGTACAGCATTAAGATTCAATAGTATGGTTTGGACCATGAATTCGATCCGTACGTCAGTGTTTATACACTGATACAATAACATACCTATGGTTACATTAAAAAATCGACCGTCGATGTATAAGAAGAGTTTCAAATCAAAATATGTAATTTTATGAAAATATCTTTTTACTCTATCCTTACTAAATCTGATCGAAAATATTTAACACTCTTAAAAACAATATTATTTTTCAATATCTATTTATTTATCTTCTTTACTCTCTTTATGTTCTGTGGTTTTTTATCCAAAACTATTCAGGTGGACTTGGTCCTACAAAGATCTTTATCATTGGGCAGCTCTCAACATTCATCCCTTTAAACAAACATATTCCTATATATACCTAAACAAACAAAACAAACATATTTCTTTTAATAATACATAGCTTTGACATTTTTCTAAATAAAGATATATCTATACTTTCTATACTTTTATATTATAAAGAGGAAAAACTTGATTGATTGTTTGTTTGCATTGAATTGGCTCCGAAACTACTGGACCGATTTCAATAAAACTTGGTATAAAGATAGAATAGTCCTCCCGAGGTAACATAGGTTACTGTTAACGCGGGCTGAGAGTCGCAAGGCGGAATACTAGTTTTATTTATTCATGAAAACCCAAAAAAACCTGAAAAACGGAAAACCTGTTGACTCCGTTTCATTAAAATTTGTTCAGTAGTTTTCGCGTGAAAGAGTAACAAACATCCATCCATCCATACATACATCCATTCTCACTAACTTTCGCGTTAATAACATTAGTAGGATATATATATATATATATACTGTATGATTGATTGAGTAAAACCAATTATGAAAGTTATGAAAAGTTATCTGATAATAGTTAGACATATATAACATTTGGTAGAGACCTTATTAGTTAGCTGTGTGCTTTTAATAGGCTGTGTTAGCAGAGCTGTAGATGGCAACATCAAATTTTTGCAAAGATATTCCAAAAAATATTTTACTGTTTTCCAATAGATTAAAACAAAATGTTGGGAAAGCCATGGGGAAAAGTAAGGAACACGTTTAAATGAACAAATTTTATAATAATAAATCCATTCTCAATTATGCAGTTCACGCGTATTGTTACGAAACTTTATCATAAAAACATTATCGTTCGTATCGTATTATTTGTTTCGGTCGTTTATTAATATGGGTAAATAAGCAATAGTAATAAATACAACTTTATGTACCTGAAATATTGACTTCTTTTTTTATTTCTCCTTGATCCATTATTTGAAAAAAAAAATCTTTGCTATAAAAAATAAATAAGCACAAGAATAACACTGGCACGTACACAAACTTCACTTTAGATATTTTGAATAAAAATGTTCATTTTATTTTTAAATATCACTAATCATGTCGACGTATTCGACGACCGTCACACATTTGTTTTTCAAAAAAAGAATATTGTTCTCAGTTTAAAATACAGTAATATTGTTATAATAACACAACACTGGCAAGTTGTAAACAATATTTAAATGACTCGCGCGCACCTATCAATCGTGTCACACATGCGTTCCTATTCGTATTTTGATGAAGAATGCGATCTGATGCTTAGAAATGATATCTGTGCGTTGTACCTTTTCAAACCAAATATTAAATATGCGAGTGCTATTGTGTTTGTGCTAATAAAAATAGTGGTCACAAACCGTAGAGATGGGGCGAATTTGTAATCTTTTTATTTTTTAATTAGTTCTTATTAAAGGGTTGAGACCTACCACAAATTATTTTTATGGTGAAATAATTCAGCTTAGCGCCAAGCCAATGGATAAATTTTCACAGAACCTTTGAATATTAAAATAATTAAAAACTACGTACTTGAACAATTTTTATTTTATAATGCAGACAGAATAACTAAAAATTTTTTACGTTGCACAAAACATGACGGAGCAAATCTCTGCTTATCTCTTATGATTTTAGCTTTGCTTTAGTTTGGAAAACTTGTTTTTTTAATTATAATAATGTTGCAGAAACATCTCCGTATGAACAAATTCCGGATATTTCTCTCTCCAATTACCACCCGGTCAGCTGTACCGCAAAAGTCGTCGGAACACCGCCGCGTGCGCCGAAAGTTGCTAATTAGTGCACCGACTCATATAGGTACGGTCAGTTCCCTAAGTAAGTATACAAAAAGAATAAATGTAAAAGGTAATACAGGCACAAGACAAACGTTATTTATTTCTTTTTCTTTTCTTAAACAGTCAAGAGCACATAAAATAATTCTGAGTTTAAGAATAGACCTTGGGAAATGACATAGGGAAAAAATACTTTTACAGCGGGAAAAATACTCATTCCTAGAGGAAAAACTGTTAACGCGGGCAAAGCCGTGAGGCGGAAAGCTAGTAGTATTTATTATTGAACTTAGCCATGTGGTTCCCGGTTTAGAATTGAACCAACTCAACTCTTACTGTGGGTATTGTAACAGGCGACTACAGATATTATGTACTTAGTGAGTTAACCTGTACTATCTATCTTAGTAGTAACTTAATAGTTAGATAGTACAGGTAGTATTTTAATCCCTCCGCTTGGCAGGTGGGTTGGGGATCGCAGTTGCAGTCAACTGCGATTCCCAATCCACCTGTCAAGCAGAGGGATTATGGTAACAGGCTCACTACGCGACGAACAAGAAGCTTGAGAAGCTGTCAAACGTGACACAATATGACATTAGTTGGAATCTTATTGTAAAAGCGTATAAAGTCGACACAATTGTTATAACAATGTTTTATTTACTAATAGGGTGAGCCATGAGTTTGGAGGGGTATTAACATAGGTACTGACTTACAATACAAATACTTACAGATATGACATAAAAATGTGTTGACTACTTATATAAGGACACCGACTGTACATTTGCGTAGGTAACTTTTCCCATTCGATGTTGGTTTTTACCAGTTTCAATTAAATTTTATTCCATATTCAGAAAATTTGAAGTTGGAGATGAGTTTGTAGTGTGAAAGTTTTAAGACTGACTTTCTGAAGTCGACGATTCGATTCTCTTCTTGTTTAACGTATTTTGGATTCCTTGTAAAAAAATGGTTTAGTTAGATAAATGCTATGAATAATGCTTGCGATTTCAAACTCCTAATGTACTGTTATGCTATTACACAACATTTTAATAAAATTTTCAGGGCGTACACTAATTTAACTTAATAATTCGTTTATCTAAAACCTTCATACCGAAGCGCCTGATTTTCCAGAAAAGCAAATATCCTTAAAAATACAAACAACTGCATACAAAGCGTGGTACCGTGCTTATTACCGAAAATAAAATGCTACGAGAACGTGGCGTAGCTCGTAGCACTTGCTACGACGGCGTCCCGGGCCACTCTCGTAGCTCGTAGCAAAGTAATGCCGCTACGCTTATAATGTAACATAATTTTAATCCTAGTTTGTGTCTACAGGAAAACAACGAATCAAATTATCGTTCTCAAATACGGAAATAATATGGTCATGTCATGTTCGCTACTTTCCTTTTTACGTTTACTTGTAACTCTTTTCCGTGACACTATAATATTTTGTATTTTAAATAGAAGCGATAAAAAAAGTAATGAATGCAATTTTCGGAAATTTAAATGTACATTGTTTCAAAATATTCCAATAACTTTCCTGTTTACATCCTGATTAACCCAAAGTGATCATAATTATATTGTATTCAAAGTTTGAACGCTTAAAAAAATTGTGAGCCGTCACGGGACGCCGCGCCGCCTGGTTAATGTGAAACATCGAAAGTAAAGTTAGTTTGTGATTGCTTCTAGTAGTTTTACAGGTATCTGCCCCCGTAACATGCAGTGCTATGACAAAAGTTTGTCGCACATTTAACTGTCAAAAAACTCGCCATATTGAAATATCCTCCAATAGGATAGGAGAATACGCACGACAAAATTATGTCTGTCACGCGTGGACCGGGCATGTTAGAGGGGCTGCTAGATGGCTTTGCAACGCGGCGACCGACGACGCCCGCTCGCCACGCACGACCCGCTCGCCACGCACGGCCCGCTCGCCACGGTCGGCTCGCCGATAATCGGTTTTACCCCTTATCTATAGATGTTTCACATCAATAGACCAAAACAAATCTTCTTGTCTTTCGTTACCCACAAGAAGAATTTGGTTTAGCATACAAAGTTAAATATGTTCATAACCCAAGGGTCGACATTCAGTTATGTACCCAACAACGTTTTTTTCATGTACCTAATTACCCTCGGCACTTATTTTCAGTCGTATTAGTCGAATATAAACCGCCTTGCATTCTAAGACATTCTACCTTTACAATTTTCAATGAAATTTATTTCTACATATAGCTCGACACGCAGGCAAACTGTTGAACAACACCATTCAAGCTCATTTACATACAAAAATTATAAAAGTGAAAATTTAGTAAAAGAAAGCTCTTGAATTTAATACGCTGGTCACGTCTGTGTGAAACTTAATATTCTTCTGTTTTAAAAATTTACATTTCGTTTAGTTTTTGTTGATGAAAAAATATACAAAAATTTAAATAAAATTTTATATTGAAATTGTAACTCGTGCGCTATTAGTAAAATATATTTTGCACGTATTTAAATAAAAATAAACTAAGATCGGCAAACCTTGATTAAGGTTACTTTGTAAGCCATCTACTCCTTCGATGTGTATTCTGGCTCACTGGAGTCGGTGGTCGAGCGTTTTGATCTACCTACGTAAGTATTATAAAACAAAGTTGCTTCCCGTGTCTGTCTATACATAGCTTAGATCTTTAAAATGTAACTACTAGAGAGATAGAGTAATTCAAGTGGAAAGTTTATATGTATAATGCTTGCATAATATACTTAGGAATAACCCGCAATAATCATTTTCCCACCCATAATAAACATTTGAATTTCTTCGCAGGTGTGTGCATGGTCACGATGTTTTCTTCTCCAAGGTCTGTGGCCGGGGGACACTAACAGCTATCGATTGGACCCCCATGTATGTTCCGCGATTTTTTGTAGTTTTCGAGTTATGATTATTTTTAGATTTTCTTTAATTTTTGATAGTTTTAGCTATAACTATTTTTTAAACGTGATTCTTTAATATTTTTTTATTGGTATTATTACTAGAATGTCTGTTTGTCAGAAAAAGACCCTAAACATCCAAATTCTAACTACTAGTAGCCCAGCATAACATCACAAAAGTAAAATTTCTGTTTGAGAGAATTTTTTTCTTGATTTCTACTTGAAAATAAAAATACTTAAACCTGACTGAACACCTCCCTGATAATTTTAAAAACTTTATGGGTTCCCTAGCTCTAAAAAGAACACGTTATAGCTAAAACTATCAAAAATTAAATAAAATCTTAAAATTATACAAAAAAATTCATAACTCGAAAACTACAAAAAATCGCGGAACATACATGGGGGTCCAATCGATAGCTGTTAGTGTCCCCCGGCCACAGACCTTGGCTGGTACAGGTTTCCCGGGACACCCTGTATATAACTAGCCCTCCGCCGCGGCTCCACCCGCTTAAACATTTTTTCCTGTAGGAATGAGGATTTTTCCCGCGGTAAAAGGTAGCCTATGTTACTCCCCAAGGTCTATTCTACCTTTGTACCAAGATCAGTTCAGTAGTTTTTTAGTTTATTCATTACAAAGTTAAACATACGCACACACAAAAATACAAATCTTTCCTCTTTATAATATTAGTGTAAAGGTAGAATTATATAAACGACCATTTTCCAAGTGCTGTCGGAATCAGCCCTTCCCCACAGGGTCTGATTATTTGTTCAGTACCGAGTTTAGACTACAACTTAGGCGTTGTTATAGCAAACACGAAACGAGCTATCTTAGTAACGGAGCCTGACAACTACTTAGCATAAAGCTGTTGGTTCATACCCACGCTGCTTGTCTTTAGTGCCGGTTAACCGTGAAACAACTTGTAATTAACCCGGGGAATCTAATTCTATGAAATAACAATTGCGACCCAACATCTGGCGACCAAGGAGGAATAATATATATATTTAGAGATCGAACCCGTCTCTCTCGTTCAAGCGGCAACAACCCTGACTACACTTCTTACACCAAACAGTATTTTTTTTATTTATTAAGTTTCGCACACTTTATTATGTAAAATTCTTAACAAAGCTACGACTAGAATGAAATTACAAATTAGCTTTTGAACACTTTATTTCTGTACTAGGCTCTCATCTTAACTTTCAGTGAATTTATTAAGTTCCACAAACTCCAAATTGGACTCCATTAAATTAATAAATCCACAATTCGGTTATCTCGTGACAAAGTTTCTGAGTTACGAAAGTTATTTTTTTTATTGTAGAAAAGTAAATCATTGTAACTAGTTTGGAAAATTTTAACATTCTATATTTATGAGTTGAGTGTCCAACTTTTCTTTACTTGTATTATAAGTATTTTGATTCATTTAATGTTAACCCAGACAAAAAATAAAAGTTTCACACAAAAATACCTTAATTTAAGTGCTAACGCAGGTCGTGACCCAGATGCTACTTACTAAGTCAATCTGTTGACGCGCTTTTCATTTATTTCATTTATTTGTATGCATGAAGGAAGAAAAAATTCCACGCCCATAATTTGGGCGAGTAAAATTTTTTCTTCCTTCATGTTTGTATGTGTTTTTTATTTGTGTTGTATGTGTTTGTTTGTTTGTATTTGTATGTATGTTTGTGTGTGTTGTTTTATTTTTATGTCAATTTTCTGGTTGTTGATCTTGTTGATCAGCTTTTACTTCAGATAAGGTCAATGACCATTATAAGGTCAATGACCAAAAATGTTAAGTTCAATAACCAGATAAAGCTCAGTTTTTTGTAAAAAGGGTTTATTTTTAAGGGTTTTTGGTAAAGTATTTTTGCCTTTTTTTATGCGTTACCTGACGATATTAAATAATGGTCGGCTCTTTGAACGTTTTGGCTTGACCGAGACAATATGCTTTTCTGAATAATAAAATTTAAAACATAATGTGGAGCTTTTTTCTGACGTCCTTTTTCACAAACGAATGCCATTTTCTGACGGCGAATCCTTGGTAGGTATTTATTTTTAAACTATTAAAGCCAGAAATGTTTGCTGTAAAATTTTACTTATATTATATTTTTTATGTGGATAAAGGCACAAATTAATAAAAAGGAGCATCGTAAAAAGACAACTAAGTTCTCTAAACAATCTAAACAGTGTCAAAAAGAGAACACGAAAGTTGCTTATCAAAACAATATAGTCTAATTGTTTTTTTTTTTTTAAACTGACCTATAAATGTTTAGAAATAACGCAAAGAAAAAGTGCTTGGTTAACTCAAATTACGGTGTAACTTTAGTTAGAACATTATTATTTCCATTTTTACAAGAAAACTCACTTAGTAGCAACTTTAAATAGAGTTTAAAAAGAAATACGCTTAAAAGGCTCTTTGACTATTTTGTTACTGCAAGTAATTTTGAAGTTTAAAAAGACTATCTTCCTCAGTCTGTTTATTAAATACGAAAAATGTATATAAAACTAAACTTATGAAGAACTTCATACTAAATATATTCTAGTTTGGATGTAAATATAAATAATCATAATGTTTTTTAACTATATATTGTTATATTTCTCTTAGGTTTAAATAAAAATCTCTACCTAATCACAAACCGTTGTGAAAACGTTAAATGAGCAGGAGTTGCCATAATTTTAGTGTTGCCGTAACAAAAAATATGTAAAGAGGCAAAAGGCTGCGACCTGCCTTATCAAGCTTTACAAAATTGTTTGCTGCCGCTAAAAAGTACTGAAAATGCTGAGTTGTAATTAAAATGATTAGAGGAGGTTGATGTTTATCTGTGACGAAAATTAATTTCTTGTTCGGGTTATTTAGCCAAAACGCTAAACCGTGGATTAAAAATAGGTGAAAATAAATAAATAAATTATCTATACCTCGTTTATGTTTTTCCTTTTGTGAAGTCACTAAGTGATTTACAAAATAAATTATGTTGTAAAAAATGTCTACGCTAAATATTTTAGTCTTCTTAAACGTTACGTACTACTAGTTTTAAACTCATTTATCTGGCTCCAAGAAATCTAAAATTAAACAATATTTAATTTATTTAAAAACACACTTTCACACTAAAATACGAAGTATCGCAAAATATATATTTAAATTATATGTTTCGAAAAGAATAAATTCCAATTTATTTTTTCTTAGTAAAACGTAAAAGAGTTGAATCGTTAGAGAGCCAACTGAGCCAATTAATTTTAACACTTTAGTGCCGGGACCTTTCTCGGCTAGAAAATTATATCCCGACTAATAATTTTGCTCTCCGAGCTAGATCTTGCTAGTTTGGCAAATTCTATGGCTAGGAAAATGTTACTAGAATAGAATAGAATAGAATAGAATAGAATAGAATAGAATAGAATAGAATAGAATAGAATAGAATAGAATAGAATAGAATAGAATAGAATAGAATAGAATAGAATAGAATAGAATAGAATAGAATAGAATAGAATAGAATAGAATAGAATAGAATAGAATAGAATAGAATAGAATAGAATAGAATAGAATAGAATAGAATAGAATAGAATAGAATAGAATAGAATAGAATAGAATAGAATAGAATAGAATAGAATAGAATAGAATAGAATAGAATAGAATAGAATAGAATAGAATAGAATAGAATAGAATAGAATAGAATAGAATAAAATTTATTTGCAACACAATACAGAAAAAAAAAAGTAAACAAGAATAGGTAGATACAGATTTGTTACTCTTTCTCGCAAAAACTACTAAATGTAATATAATGAAACTTTGCAGTAACATATTTTATACATCAGAATAACACATAGCATCGGTGGGCTTACCGATTATAATATGTGCAATTTTGCCCAAAAAAAAAATTAACTTTTGGACTCAATTTTTCCCGGCGCATCTAATGCAATTTATCAGTATGCTACCTTTTACCACGGGAAAATCCTTCATTCCAACGGAAAAAATTGTAAGCGTAGCAGAAAACTAGTTTTATATAAATGTATACGTCAACGACATCTTACATACTTTTTACCACGGGAAATAAAAAAAAACACAACGCGGGCTTAGCCGTGGGTGAACAGCTAGTATCTTAATATCAAAATATTTGTGTAAAGTAATCGTCGTATATAAAATAATCGCTGGCAGCAGCAAAAGTGTTAATGAGAAATTGAATTTAAACAGTAAGAATGGAAGGAGAACAGATTCTAGAAGCTTACAAGAAAAATATTAGAAATATCATAAGATTTAATTAGAAATTTTATTTAAGTTTTAGTTTGTTTTGTAGAACATAGACCTAGCTTTCTGCCTGCTGGCTGCTCCATAATTTCCCCCGAGGTCGTGAACGCAGGCTTGATCTGCATTCAGGAAAAACTTGGTAAATTTAGAAAAATATATCTACCTACTTTGAGGAGTTAACAGAAGCGCAGCGTGCCTTGGCGGGGCCCAATATAAGAATTTGTTTGTTTCCTAAGGAGGAATGGTAAAGATTTCATACAAAAGAAAAAAAATACATAAAATTAAAAGAAATATTTATCCATATTATCTATCCATTTAAAGAAATTGCTTTTTTTTACTCTTTTGTCATTTTTAAAAAAATTTGGGAAGTTTTTATTAATTTTTGCTTACGCACATTGGGGGCTCCCGTGGCTCAGGGGCCCCGTATAATTGATACGGCAGATACGGCGGTAGCTACGCCCCTGGGAATTAACTTAACTAAAACTGAAGTTATTTTTGACCGATTATCATTAAAAATGATCTTTTGTATTAATTTTCAATGCTCCATCCAATCCTTGGATGAACTGCAAAAACTGTGTTATTTTTCAATATTACACGCTTTATATTAGCTTCACTTGTAAGTAACTATGTATGTAAGAAAATCTTGGAATCCTAATTTGACCCACTTCCCGGTATTCGATTAGGATGAAATTTTGCACACGCTCTGAGTTCTGATGACAATACATGACTAGCTAAGAAACGTCATTACGAATCCAATATGGCGGCCTCCCCATTAATGTATCTAAAAAAATCTTGGAATCTTAATTTGACCCACTTCCTGGTCTTCGATTCGGATGAAATTTTGTACACGCTCTGAATTTTGATGACAATTACATGACTAGCTAAGAAACGTCATTACAAATTCAATATGGCGGCCTCCCCATTAATGTATCTAAAAAAATCTTGGAATCTTAATTTGACCCACTTCCCGGTCTTCGATTAGGATGAAATTTTGCACACGCTCTAAGTTTTGATGACAATGCATGACTAGCTAAGAAACTTCATTACAAATCCAATATGGCGGCCTCCCTAAGATGGCGAACTGGCTGTTTGAAATCCACCCCCATGATATGGGTATCAAATGAAAGGGTTTGCTGTCAGGAATACGAAAAAAAAGTCACGTGTCCAAGGTGGCGGACAGAAAGCGTGTTTTTTAGTTTTTTAAATTATGTATTATTAGATTTAGAAAGTTTTAATTTGACATATACTTTTAGATTGACAAAGCTCAAAATGACTATTTTTTAAATATGCAGGTAACCTTAACCTATTTACACTCAACTATTAATGCTAAAAAGTTAGAGTGCAAACTACTATTTTCAAGTTGTGAATGTAAGAGCTTGCAGGATTATTTTCATTGTTCGTTCAATATATCCCAGTAGTAAATCTTGTTTCAAAAATGTTTTCTGTATATTGCTATATTGCGATTTTGCTTATGGTCTGTAGACACAGCCCCCACGAGTTAATCCTGGATCCGCCATACACACAGATAACGCTAATTTAAGCAAAATGTTTATCGACAAATATTTGCAAACAACAGTTCGTTGTTTGTTAGTATGTTTGTTTGTTTGTTGTTGTTGTTTTAGTGAGCCTGGTATCGCCTCCATGTTTTGTAAGTTTGTTCTTGAAGTTTCAAGTTTTGATTCTCTGAAATTGTTAAGTGTTCCCGCGGTTTAATATTATAATATATTAATCTGTGGCTTGGTCCACGGTAGGATGGTTCCTTGGGAACATAGAGGGAGAAAATATTTTTTTGCTTTACTTTGGAATAAGAAATCTCGAAGAAGTTTTCCATGTTTTAGTTTAAATAAAAAAAATCATGAGTGAGGGGGGGAGAAAGAAGCACTGAAACCATGAAGGAAAAAAAAGTCCACGCCCGTTTTGGGCGCGTAAAATTTTGTCTTCCTTCATGACTGTAACGCATTTACCATTTGTTTTTCGTCTAAATTTGAATATTTAATTTTGGAATTCATTTGTCATTTTTTCATTCATTGCTTTCACTTTTTCTTCAAACTTCTTTCAACACGGCCATTATAAATGTATCTTTTATTTAAAGCTCGTATCAGTTTAAATCCGTAATGTGCAGAAAGTTTGAGTGTGAATAATAAAATCGTACTGTGTTAGTCACCTTGTGTTAGTTTCTATTCATCGCACTGTGCGTCAAGTTCTACAAGTTTTACATAAGTCCGGTGAAGCTTGATCCGTCGTACTTTTTCGACTCAAGCATAGGTCAATTAAAAAAAAACAGTCAAGTTCTACACGTTAGTTCATCTGTACTTTCATCTGTACTTCATCCCTGCGTTCACGCCCGCCGCGGCTCGCCCAGGATCTAGGCGAGCCGCGGCGGGCGTGACACTGGCGCCTATACATTTTAGTGTTTATTTGTAAATTAGATCTGTTTACCGCAAAATAACCAGAAACCTGCGATAAATCCATCTTCAGTTGGGTCCATACTAGAATATTTTTGGAAAGAATGTGTCCAATTTCATTTATTTTTAGAAACATTAGTAAGAGCATAGTGTATTAATTCAATTTATTAGCAGTTATAGAAAAAGACGTAAGGGTTAGTAATAATACGAAATAAAATCGGCTTGAAAAGGTGCCTCACACAGAGTGTCTAATAAACAGAGATTTAATAGAAAAAGATAATTTATATGAATATTTTAATGTACATTTAGATCTAAATTCATATATCATCAAATGCCGATTATACATTAAATATTTGCTTTTTCTACATTTTAGTGCGTCATTGATAAAAGCGTGTTTTTAATTTCCATTTAACAATATTTTTGTTAAATTTTAAATTCTGTTATTTTGGTGTTCGTTTGTGAGCCAAACAGCGCGTTGGGTACTAAGTGGGTAATAGCTAGAGTCGCAACTCGAAACATAACTCTAGTACTCCAATTAGCAACATTCTGCTACCTTAATGTAATGTGAATGTAACTCGACGAATTTGACGGTTTTGGAGCTCTATATAGAATGGAATACAAATTATTTGCGAATATATAAAATGAATTAGGTATTCAGTGTCTGAATAAAACACGTGCAAATATTATTTTTATTAAACAGATACATGTATAACGAACTCGTACAAATAGTACAGAAGTACAATAACAAATAATACTACCTACCATGGTCTAAAAAAACAAGGTCTAACAATCGGACTGTCAAACTTGACACAAGCCTACGTCATCTGCTGTTCATCCTTGTAGAATGCGTATTATTCGACAAGGATGAACAGCAGATGACGTAGGCTTGTGTCAAGTCACGTGGTCTTCTTGTTAGACCTTGTTTTCTTAGACCATGCTACCTACTATAGTTTAGTACTGCTAATCTACTTTTTACTATCAGATCAGGCGTGGTCGTGGCAAAGACAAGAAGTAGGAAAAACGACACCGCGACGTCGTCATGTGCTCAGCTCGTCTTTTATTTTCTGTGTCGGATGTGTGGTGCCGACACGGCATAGACATGTCGCAGTCTTATGGTTAGGACATAAGGTAGATCGTAACTGCGATACTGGGTGTTTGGGCACAGTTGAAGGCGACGAAAGGCGCAGAAATGGCGCACACACGCCATATATACGGCGCAGACACGGCACAGACGAGGCATATTCGGGTCTCTTCACCTAAGAATTTTCCATAATAACAATTTTCAAGCTTCTACCTGCATCTACGTAGTGTCTTTTAGCAACTCTTACCACATTGTTGCTACTCGTATATCTTGTAGAGAACATTATCCACACTACCACCACTACTGTCTATTGCCTAATCTTTGTTATTTCCTAATATTTTGTATTTACACTTGACATTTGTGTAACCTGTCAAATATGATCGTATGCGAAGATAATAATAAAAATGAAACTGAAGTGAAACTGATAAAATTCAGATGATTAAACGATAACGCATTGATTTATATTTCTAGGTTATGTTTGGGACAATAGGTTTTCAGTGTATATTGACCTCACATATTAAACCTTTCAAGATAGTGGTCACTATATTTCCACCTTAATTTGAACCTTATACCCTCAACACAAAGTCGAAAACTAATGCATTTTATAAAGTTGTTTTGTAAAAGGTCATGTTGGCACATACTATGTTCATATGATTTTTGTCCAATAAATACTTACTTGAGGGTATTAAATTACAACCAGAGTTTAGAATTGCAACAAATAGTGGTCAAACAAAAAAAAACTAATTTAACATCATGTCCTGTTTATGTCTGTTGGCGAAATCGGAACTTAAATAATAAAGCTATAGCTAAGCGCCTAGAAGTATTACGTACGACGATAATACATAATCTTTCAGCAACAGAAACCTCAGTATATTAGTATAACCACCAACTAAAATTTACAAAACAGGAAGTCAACGGCGCGTTAAGGGCATAGGCTTGTATAGACAAACCGGCGGTTAAGTGTTCGAGCTAACGAGCGATTAGAGATCCGCGCTTACTAACTGCAGCGAAAATTACTATGATCATTGAGGGCTGTTATAACCAGGGCTTGAAACCGGTATTTTGAAGAGCGCTAAAAATCGGTATTTAACCTGATATTTCCATTCCGCTCTTTGAATTCCGCTCGGAGTGAAATGTCGTTGCGAACGGATCAAAAACCGAAATAAAACCGGTTAATTCCACACGCATTGCGAGCGTAGAGTAAGCGAGACGGACGCGCCGCTCGCACATGTTGTCTCATTCAACTCGACCTTCAGTTGCATTGCATTAAAATTAGATTCAAATTCAATTTTATTACTGTAAATCGAACACCTAAATAATTATTTTGTCTTGTTTAAGGAAAATGATTATTTAAAGGGTAGGTAGTATTTATTATACCAATGACTGTAAATTAAAGATTTAATAGACAAATTTCATGTACCCCAAATTCACAAATAAAAATATTTGATTTGATTTGATTTGAAAAATAATTAATTTACGTTACAGTATTACTAAGTGAGCGATATACAAAAAATTAAATTTAATTACATTATTTATGGGTCGGTTAGGTAATTAAATGAAAATGTATTCCGAAAAAGTAAAGCAATACGCATTTACTTAAATCAATTGTACGAAAAACCGGACTGATAAAAATTGGTAGGTACAGTAAGCAGCACTTGCGGCTGGACATTCGCACTACGAAACTCGCTTCTACTAGTACGGAATAATGGCGCTCAAGGTCCACATGTCCAGCCGCATGTGCTGCTTACTGTACATATGTGAAAATCCGTGACCCAAAGACGTGTGACATTAAACACCTATATAAATTTGGAGATTTTAGAGATTTTATTCAAAACCTAATTTGATAAATTTGGTTTTAAAAATATATATTTGCAAAGTAGTACTGTGTGACATATCAAATGAAAAGGCTTGTAACGCTCTTGATATATTTTTTTACAATTTCACGTTAAAGATTTGAAGTTACTTAAAAAACAGACGAAAAATTATCATGCCTATTTCCTCAGACCGATCGAGTTGAAAGTTGATGCACGTATGTAAATCCGTGACTTAAGACGTGTGACATTAAATAATTAATTTGATCACTAGCGCCAAATCCAGAAAAAAAAACATGGATGCCAATTTTGGGTGAAAAATTATTACTATAATCATTTCGTGGGTTCCTTAAAAATTTTGCTAGAAAATTGGAATGAAATATATATTTTTAATTAAACAAAAAATAACAATATTAAAACTAGGTAGCAAAAGACAGGAAAAAAAGGGAACGTTTAAAACTTATAACTACGTACAAAAAATAATGTTCTTTTTCGGATAAAGTGATAGCTGCTAAAATAAATAATATACATATTGCTGCCACAAAATTCGTTATCACATAATTATTTTTGCATATTTTAGGTTCAAAACAATTCTAGCGGTTAGGCACATACATAAGTAATCCATTTTCATCGGCGTCCTCTAGTAAGATAATTAAAATTTTAGTATTTTATTCTTAAAATAGAGGTCCGTACTTAGAGATGGTGATTTTACTTTTTGAGTTAGTTCAGTAGATCATATCAAAATCGGCACTAAAGTCTACGCATAAAACTGCATATTTTAAGATCCAATAGGCATAGTATTTATCATGTTGATGTATATCAAATGTCCAAAAGACAAAATAAATAATTTCGTTTCTCATTCATCAGTAAGTAATCCATTAAAATCCGCGCGATCTTACAAGTTAATGAGTATTTTAGTTTTTTATTACTAAAATAAGCGTCCATACTACGAGACAATAATTTGATTTTTGAGGTACTTCAACAGATCATGTCTAAATTAGCACAAAACTCATTAACACATATTTCTGCCACAAAATTCGTTATCACATAATTATTTTTGCATATTTTAAGTTCACAACAATTCTAGCGGTTAGGCACATCATTAGTAATCCATTTTCATCGGCGTCCTCTTGTAAGATAATTAAAATTTTAGTATTTTATTCCTAAAATAGAGGTCCGTACTTAGAGAAAGTAATTTTATTTTTTGAGTTAGTTCAGTAGATCATATCAAAATCGGCACTAAAGTCTACGCATAAAACTGCATATTTTAAGATCCAATAGGCATAGTATTTATCGTGTTGATGTATATAAAATTTCCAAAAGTCAAAATAAATAATTTCGTTTCTCATTCACCAGTAAGTAATCCCTTAAAATCCGCGTGATCTTACAAGTTAATGAGTATTTTAGTATTTTATTACTAAAATAAGCGTCCATACTACGAGAAAATAATTTGATTTTTGATGTACTTCAACAGATCATGTCTAAATTAGCACAAAACTCATTAACACATATTTCTGCCACAAAATTCGTTATCACATAATTATTTTTGCATATTTTAAGTTCAAAACAATTCTAGCGGTTAGGCACATTCATTAGTAATCCATTTTCATCGGCGTGCTCTAGTTAGATAACTAAAATTTTAGTATTTTATTCCTAAAATAGAGGTCCGTACTTAGAGAAAGTGATTTTATTTTTTGAGTTGTTCAGTAGATCATATAAAAATCGGCATTAAAGTCTACGCATAAAACTGCATATTTTAAGATCCAATAGGCATAGTTTTTGCCAGGTTGATGTATATAAAATATCCAATAGTCAAAATAAATAATTTCGTTTCACATTCATCAGTAAGTAATCTATTATCATCCGCGCGATCTTACAAGTTAATGAGTATTTTAGTTTTTTATTTCTAAAATAAGGACGCCGCTGAAAAAATAGTCAAAATAAATAATTTCGTTTCACATTCATCAGTAAGTAATCTATTATCATCCGCGCGATCTTACAAGTTAATGAGTATTTTAGTTTTTTATTTCTAAAATAAGGACGCCGATGAAAAAACTACGAGACAATAATTTGATTTTTCGAAGTACTTGAATAAATCATTTCAACAGTATCTCATCATCCATCAGTCGCTAAAATATTTTTAATAGATCGTTTTACCCACGTTTTACCTAACTATGGTAAGCAAAATTTGATCAACTGATAGATAACTATCTAGTTAACTATCTAGTCTATCCAGAGCTTTAAAAATCTCCTCCGACGCCACTATGAGCTGCAGTGTGGTTACGTTGATGAGATATAACGTACCTACTCCTTATTATCCTCCTGCTATTCCCAGCACTTACGTGCGCTTTGTCGTCATTTTCAGTTCCTTTTATTTTCTTATGGTACATATGTATGTATTATGTATGGTATGATTATATATGTATGTATGTTATGTATCTATTATATGTAGGATATATTATTATGTATATATATATGTATCTATAATTATTATTATCTTGTGGTTTTTATTTGACTTTTAATTAGTCCTGTGACTTCTTTTTTTGCACACCCGCCTTATTTGTTTCCTTGGCCTCTTCTCCTGCCCAAAGGTTGCCTGGAAGAAATCGCTGAAAGCGATAAGGCCGCCAATTGCCTTTTATAACCTTTATGTTTTCTCTGTACCAATGTGTTTGATGTGCAATAAAGTATATTTGAATTGAATTGAATAACTATGCCAAATAATACAATACAATACTACATGTAACAAAAATGCAAAAAAAATACACCTCTGTAAAATTTGTTCAGTAGCCAGCACATGCGGCTGGATATATTGTCCTTGAGATCGCCCGTATTCCGTAGTGGCAGGGGTGAATTTCGTAGTGCAAACCAACAAGTCAGCAAGTCCAACTGCATGTGTTGGCTTCTGTACATATTCATGAGAAAAAGAAGAATCAATCCATCACTGCAATCTTTTGTTTTAATTTTATTTTACAAATAATTAAATTTTAACATTTACTTTACTTCTTGTCCTGATGACTGTTACATAAAGAAACGTTTTGATATATTAAATCATACTACACAATAATACTTACTTACTACACAATTTGAATTTCGTAATCATAATAAATAAATAAATATGTGGGACATCTCACACACGGCTTTCTGACCCCAAACTAGGCAGAGCCTGTACTATGGGTGTCAGATAGCTGATATACATACATAATTATATAAATATACAACATCCAGACCCAAGGCAAACACAAGTGCTCATCACACGAATGTTTGCCCTGGGCGGGATTCGAACCCGCGACCTTGTGCTTCGTAGGCAGACGTACTACTGTGGCGTAGCCACTTAATTATATTTTAAATTTTATTGTTATTTTTGTTTTACAAACAGACAGTTTTTATATATATGCGGGCTAACCCGCCCTTGACCGAGAGCACAGAATAGGTACCAATTAATAGTAGTCCACAAAGGCAATGTTGACGAGCGCGACCGAGCGCAGCCGAACGCTTCCGAGCCGCGCGATTGGACCTTGGCCACAGAAGAAAATAATGGCGCCGGCGTTCAAATTGTATTGTTTTGCAGCTAAAAATCTCTTTCGAAATTTGGATTATAAGTTTGTCAGCCTTGTTAACCCTTCTAATTCTTTTAAGAAACGATATTGTAAGATTAAAACAGTGGACAGGAAATAAACGGTGTCGGAGTTATCGGAATTGTTTTTATCATCAATCTGCACTCACGCGCCATCTATCCGCCCGCTGTACTACCAACTAGGCTACGAGGCCGACAAATAGAAAGGAAAGACTCGAAGAGAGAAGGAGACAAATGATATTGGGCGGCGAGCGAGCGATATTTTCAGCTCTTAACCGGTTAATTGAACAGAAACCGAAATCATTTCGCTCTTTGAGCAAAACCAGAAAAATATGGGTTCCGGTAGAGCGAAACCGAAATGATAACGCTCTCTTGCGCAATGTATGGAGATGCAAAATAACTGGTTTTAAATTTTAACCAGGTTAACAAGCCCTGGTTATAACTTCCGACCACTGACCTCCGTTGGACCAGTGCACTAGACTAGACGGGACATCGACGGCCTTAATTATACCATATACCATCTCACCTGTTAACCTTCCCTTGCATCCATAAAGTTATAAACCTATTATCAAGTTACATTGTTAATGCGATGTCTATTTACTTCTTATAATAAGAATACGTTATGTGAATTATAAAAGGAATTTAGTTCAGATAAGATGAATGATTTGGAGTAATAATATTGTACTACGGAAAAAATTGATACATCATCCCACATCGATTTTTCCATTTCATATAAACTCTGAACAATGACTATTTTAGTAAAAGAATATTAATAGCGCTACATTTTTATCTTTGGTATTATTTTATATTCTAGGAAAAATATCTTTCATCGTAACATCATAAAAAACCACTTCTTCTTCTTCAGTAGCATTCTTTTGCCCACCGTTGGGCATAAGCCTCTCCAGAGCATCATGGGCCAAAAAAACTTGAAGATCTAAAATCTATTTACCTACTACAACCTTTTCTTGGTATTCAGCCGTAAGTTTACTGTTGAAAAGCTGTTTCAAACGTTGTTTCAAACATTGTTTAATTGATTTTAATATTATTATGATATGATTCCGAGTTAAAAAACTTGCTAAAATTGTCGTAAACAAAACAAGACTACTACAGCGGAACGCCCCAGATTCGAAGGTAACCGTCATGCTTGCATCGCCACCACGTTATACTACGTTGCACTAATTGGTATTCACCCAATCATATTTTAAGAAAGATACATCACTTTAATACTGCACGCACAATGTAATTGTTCTGCGATACAACAAACGCTAAAGTGCGTCAGGAAATAGGCAAAAGCGTAAGAGTAAAAGAGACAGGTCACTGCTCAACTGAGTGAAGTGGTGAAATTGGTGAAAAAAGAACGTGTTTTAATACACAATATTATAATTTTCCTTCCTTATCTTAAATTAAATCTTAAATCCAAAGTCTTTGACGAATGTGTGTTGCCTTGCCAGTGATGACTTACGGATCTGAGACGTGGTCGCTTACGATGGGCCTCATAAGAAGGGTCAAAGTCACCAAAATTGCGATGGAGAGGGCTATGATTGGAGTTTCCTTGCGTGATCGAATCAGGAATGATGAGATCCGCAGGCGAACCAGATTCACCGACATAGCCCGAAGAATCGCTAAACTTAAGTGGCAATGGGCTGGGCACATTGCGCGTAGAGCCGATGACGGCCATTGGGGTAGTCAGGTTCTATAATGGCGGCCGCGCGCCGGAAGACGTAGTGTGGGCAGGCCCCCCGCAAGGTGGACCGACGACCTGGTGAGGGTCGCGGGAAGCCGCTGGATGCGGGCAGCGCAGGACCAATCATTGTGGAGATCCTAGGGGGATACCTTCTTTTTTGTCCAGCAGTGGATGTCTTTCGGCTGAGATGATGATGATGATGATGATGATAATTTTACCTCCTTAAAGAATTTGAAGTGACCTTAGGATATAAAAATATTGTTAAATATATAAAAACAGACAATAATCGTGGAAAAACGACATTTTCCTCAATTCTCAGAAAAATAACACGAGGTTCCATTATCAACTTACAATCAAAGCATATTGCATCTGAAATAAAAATACACAATAAGTGTTAATATTACATTAAGTAACGCTTAGTGTAGCGCATCTAATTGACACAAAAACTAATATAATTTCAGTCTAGCGTACTATTTCTTAGAGGTCATTGCTACCGAGGTTAACATAAATACTAAGTACTATACATTGAACTAAGTAAGCGTTGTTCATGTTTCATGACATTGTTAGGAAACTTTATGATCAGTAAATTGTTCGAACTAAATGCTATCTGGAAGATAAGACGCTTGGGCCGCGATACACGAATTCCAATTTCAAGTACAGTTTGTAGTACATTGCGTGGTTATTATGACAAAAACTTAATTGTTCACATTTGAGACCAACTGGCAATGTAATGAATATAAAATTGTACGAATAACTTTGAAATTGTAGCCCCTGTTAACATGCACAGTCTATGATAAGAACCATGTACATGTTTCGGTTACATACCACTTAGGTACACAAGAAAAAATATGTTATGGACCTTACCTAGTATGAATTTCTTTTTGGATAACTTATGTAATAGTCTAAGTAAGGTATGCAATTCAATAATTTTCATGATTTGTTTAATCTTTGACTGACATGTTATGTACCTACATACTTTTTTAATGTTTTACTCTCTTGTATTTTAGTGCGCGACTATTGGACATTGTATCCACTATTTCACTTCATAATTACACGTCATGATGTTGGTACAGAATACAAAATAAAATAAAAAAGTTAGTGGGGAAAAATCGTTGAGAAATATAAATAGATTCTCAAATGATAAGATAATGTGTATATTTTGTTACAAGTATTTTTACTGCTTTTATGCAAAGAACTCATTCCCAAGGCTGCAAGAAAGGAACTTAATATAAAATAATAGAGCTAATCTTTCGACTAACTTCCCCTAGGCCTAAAAGTTAGCCTATTAAGCCCTCCTTCAAGTTACAAAGAAAAATCCGAGTGACAAATACTTTTAGGGAAGTTTTCCCGACAATTTTATCCCGGAAAGATTTAGAAGGTCCGATTTTTGGATAAAGCAGTGGATATCGGAGAAAGATGCGTCACTTCAGTGTTTCGGTTTTCGAAAAAAGATTTAGAACAGATTACATACTACGGCTCCTTTGCGAAGTTGTAGTAGTATGCCAGCCTGCGAAGCACAGGGTCGCGGGTTCGAATCCCAAACATTCGTGTGATGAGCACTTGTGTTGCCTAGTGTCTAAATTTTGTATATTTATATATGTATGTTTATCAGCTGTTTGACAGTACAGGCTCTGCCTGGTTTGGGGTCAGCTGGCCGTGTGTGAGATGTCCCCACATATTTATTTTATTTTTTATTAACTTTTCATACACACACCAACATACTGGTAATTTGTGGATTTTTCCAAATGAAGTAAGTATATTGTAAAGTAGCCAGCACATGCGGCTGGACATGTTGACCTTGAGAGCGCCCGTATTCTGTAGCGTTAAGGGTGAATTTCGTAGTGCGAGTGTCCATCCGCATGTGCTGGCTTCTGTACCTGCATCTGCGGTTTTATTAAGATTTTACTATAATTTAAACAGTTTTTGTATTTATTAAATATTTACCTCATACATTTTTACCTTTTATGATGATGATTATCTAATGCTCCTGTTTGTTAAATACTACTTTTGTTACATTTTCATGCATTTTAATATTTTTTTTCAAATCGACTATAGATTTCTTTTGACACTTTTCAATCGTCTTCAGTAACATCTCTTCTTCTTCATATTTAAGAGCCGCGCTCTTGTCGGTGGAGTCTACGCCATTCAGTTCTGTCTTCCGTCCTCTGTTTGATCTCCTGGTACGACACGACATCGATTCCTTCCTCAATTTGGTCTGTATATGTCCTTCTAGGTCGTCCTCTTTTCCTTTTCCCTTCTATCTTTCCTTCAATTATGTTTCTGACAAAGTCGTCGTGTCGTATCAAGTGACCTAGCATAATAGCATAACAACTCATCTTACATATGGGCGATCACACGTATCTGCTTTTAGCACCTACTTCGAATTACATTGCCGTGTTTGAATCGCACTTGAGTCGGAAAATTGGTACTACGTAAGCAATAAATTACCTACTAGTAGCTAGCACCTGTTGTAATGCTCAATAAATATGGTAATAAGTAGAAATCGGAGTACGAACATTGAATGTTGATTCTAGTATCGTGACGTCATAACATGGTGAGGTTGCCTTTTTCCGGATTGGTCCGGCAATTTTGATCATGAATTATATATTGTTATCCAAAGTATTTTGGCAGTTAACTTATAAGGAAGTCAAAAAAAATTATAGCGCGAATATTTGAATACCTTTTGGACAAAACTGCAGAAACCAGTCTAGATTATTAATTACTCTGAAATACTTAGAAGAAAATAACAAACCTAGAACCTAACTCGTCAAAAAATGCAATGAACGGTAATAAAACAAAATATTTAGGAAATTCAAAATTATTGCTGATAAATAAACTGGTATAGAATTCTGGTACTTATATAAGTATAATTCTATATCCTCGTCGTACAAATGCCATAAAATTTCTGAATCCTAGAGGCATAATCATAAAGATCTCAGAGACCATTGGCCTTAAATCCGACTTACTTACTTACTCCGACCTTTAGTAATAGGCTGCGTTTCCCTGCGTGTGCGCATGCGACATTCAGTCGCCGCGATCTATTGTATAATGCGGACGTCTTAGTTGATTGTTTTATAATCGCTATGGCCAGACATTTTTAAACAATATCAGTTCACATAATGTATAATCGTCATAATTTTAATAATAATGGCTTTGTAATAATATTGGCATACTGAACTAGTTATTTTTACTGATTAAAAGTATTTTAATAAATTTATTAATAAGTGATAAATTGTGCCATTAATATAGTGCAATAAAAACTATTTTTAAATTATTTTAAAATGGATGCAAAAGAAGTAATAAGTGGAATGAAACCTGCATCAAAACCCAGTGAGTTGTTAACTTGTTTTTCTTTTCAATTTACCAAAGTCGGATACATTTTAAAAAATATTTCTTAAAGATTACTACTTAAGTCAAGTACTACATACAGCTTATAACAGTCCACTGCTAGAACAAGACCTCTTCTCCCAAAGAGAAGTGTTTCCACTATATGAGTAGTTGCCTGTTTCATAAGTAAATCTCAATTACCATTCCTGTGATAAAAAAAAAATAAACCTTCATAAGGCAAAACTACTTTATAAACTTTATATTGAGGATATAAGGTTAAAATAAAGGTGGCAATATAGTAGACACTGCCTTGTAAAGGTTTAAAATGATAGCAGATGGCTCATTCCGTAGTGTCAGATCTCGCACGCACACATTATTGACGTGACATTTACTGGCCAACTCAAGCAGTATGAAGCAGTATTAAGACAGTGATAACCCCCCCCCCCCAAGAGGGTCTGGTAGGCTTACATCATAATTTAATCAATTATCTGCAATTTTCTCTTAATTCATCAAAAATAATACTATAATTTTGCACAGTAATTTTGGTTTTTGCAAAACCTTGCAAAAGCAAAGGCGGCCATTTCCTTTGCAGAATTTACTCTGATAAGAAAAATTTGGTCATTCCTAAGCGGGGGGTTAAAGCCACGTACCCACAGATTTTTTTTTAATTGACCTGGCATTTGTCACCAAAGTACGACGAATCAAGCTTCAAAGTACCTACAGACGCGGGAAAGTTTATATGCTGTCTGCCCCATAGAAAGCGGGCGCGACCTAGGTTGCAGGCTGAATTTAAACTCGGATTTCGTCCCACAGTCTGAGCTCCTGCGTCTGTGGGTTCGCTCCTTTAAAAATGGGCGGGAAATTACCACTTCTGTAACTCTCTAATATTCTGTGTCATAAAACAGGGT
Organism: Teleiodes luculella; assembly: GCA_948473455.1. NCBI lineage: Eukaryota > Metazoa > Arthropoda > Insecta > Lepidoptera > Gelechiidae > Teleiodes > Teleiodes luculella. Next base: position 667,097 of record OX419590.1, read on the forward strand.
TATCGCAAAATGGTCATTAGCGAACAGTAATAAATTACGTAATTGATCGTTTACATAAAAGTACTCAAAACCATTGCTTAAAAACATAAGCGAACGGAAATAATTTGCGTGACTGAATAATATTGACATTTGTTTAACGTAAACATGATGATGTAAATGTTGTTATTTGGAACCGTATGATACCCACGGGTAGAGTTTGGGTTAACAGAAAACCACACAGTTAGAAATATCTAATTATCTAAATACAAAACATACGTCCTCCGTGTTAATCTTTCTCAAGGTTGTCATGTTAATCCATTGTTTTTTTTTTGCTGAATAGTTTTTAACACTATAATGTCAAAACCGTATTTTTTTTAAATTGTATCAATAATTTTTCATTTCCTCGTCCAATTATTATATCTTTATAAACGTATCGTAATTACTAAATAATTGCAGATATATCGAAATAATTTATTTAACTATAATTATTATTATCGTCTGCGCTACATAACATTAAATTCAATATTTACACACCGTTGGACAATTACTATTTATTTATTAAGCATTGTATCTAATACACAAGTACTCTTTTTATTTACATTAAATATTTATGTAATTAATAATAATATTATCTGTATTAACTAATTGTTAAATGCAATACCTACCTATATAATCACTGTACTAATTTACGAAGAGGAAATATTTTATTGTGTTTGTTTGTATTAAATAGGCTCCGGAACTACTAAACCGATTTTAATGAAACTTAGATCAAAGATAGAATAGTCTACCTTTTACCGCGAGAAAATTCCTCTTTCCCACGGGAAAAACTGTTAACGCGGGCGGAGCCGCGGAGCGGGAAGCTAGTTGAAAATATTTCAGACAGTAACTTGTTGTAAATAATCTAAAAGAACTATCATCTTATTAGATGCAAAAACTTTAATGCAAAACTTAGTTGCGATGGCAGATCACTTTAGAACGGTTGGAAATTGTCACAAGGTTTTAATAAACTAATTACAGCTGGACATAATAAACAAATTCATAAAATTTTAAGTAGTTTATATTGCACGTCACCCGAATTAGTATGAAAATTTGAATATTAGTTGTCTTATAAAACTCAAATGGTTTTAATTCGAAGTATGATTTAAAAACTATTTTTTGACGTCATAGTCATAGCTAATAAATACCAAGGACTATTTTGTCTATAGTTAGTAGTTTAAAAGTGGCGTTTATCTGTGGAGAAGAACGATCAGACGAAACTCTACATCGTGACGCATGTTTTTATAAACGAGTATATGTACAACAATGAAGTGTCTGTAGGGAGTTGGTGTGGCAGCCTCAACAATTAATAGTCCTCGTTACTTTCTAAACACACTTTCTTTATTCATGAGCACAGAACACTAATAATATTAACATATTAAAGAAATCTACCCCAATCTTATAAATGAAAAGAGAACTTTCCCTTCCTCACTATAATAAAATATCCTGTCCAGACGAGAGCTGGAGCTGGAAGATGTCAAATACAAACTGAGAAAATCTATGACAATAAATATGTCTTGAAAAAGGTTAAAATTTTGAATGTACTTGCAGCCAGGCCGACAAACAAAAGGGATGGAATGACCAATGCCACAATAAGAAAACCTTGAGGGAGGCCTTTGTCCAGCAGGGGACGTTTTTCGGCTGATATGATGATGTTGAATAAAAAAACGTGACTTCACATTTTACTTATCATCTTACATTTTTAATAGATATAAATATTAAATTAAATTATTGTTCATATTTGTATGATGCACTATAAAAAAAAAACATGTGACTCGCCGGCAGAGCAAGTTATCGTGTGTTAAAAACCCATTTGACACGTTCTTGTAACGTAATTAAGTATTGCTTATTAAGCGACTTATCGCTTTGCTTATGTAGGTATTTCGGTCATGATTTTGGTGCTCATTATAATATTACACAAAAAAGGATTAAACTGCCGATATAAACAACCGTTTGCATTATAAAAATAAATCAGTAACGTGGTGGCTAAGACTGTATCCTTCTATTCAGAAGACACCAGGATCGAATCCCCGTGGGACGCTTGTCACACAAATATCACTTTATGATACTTTCGGTCGGGACAGTATCTTTAAATAAAAGCGAAAAGAAAGGTAAATATTAAACCTTCACTCAAAAAAATACTAAATGCTCGCCAAAATAACTGGATTGCACACTAAATATTGGTTAGGTTAGGTTTAGCTTGCAAACCATTTATTTTGATATGCATTTTTAGGGTTCCGTAGCCAAATGGCAAAAAACGGAACCCTTATAGATTCGTCATGTCTGTCTGTCTGTCTGTCTGTCTGTCCGTCCGTATGTCACAGCCACTTTATTCCGAAACTATAATACCTATACTGTTGAAACTTGGTAAGTAGATGTATTCTGTAAACCGCATTAAGATTTTCTTATAAAAATAGAAAAAAAAACAATTAATTTAGGGGGTCCCCATACATAGAACTGAAACTTAAAAAAAAATTTTTCATCAAACCCATACGTGTGGGGTATCTATGGATAGGTCTTAAAAAATGATATTTAAGTTCCTAATAACATTTTTTTCTAAACTGAATAGTTTGCGCGAGAGACGCTTCCAAAGTGGAAAAATGTGTGTCCCCCCCCCTCTAACTTCTAAAATAAGAGAATGATAAAACTAAAAAAAATATATGATGTGCATTAACATGAAAACTTCCAACGAAAATTGGTTTGAACGAGATCTAGTAAGTAAGTTTTTTTTAATACGTCATAAATCGTAAACCGCAATTTATTTTCACTATTATTAAAACATCGATCAAAGTCACAACGAACTACAAAAACTTTTATATTATGTTACTGGCTGCTATGGAACCCTTCATGGGCGATTCCGACTCGCACTTGGCCGCTTTTTTTTATGATATAAGTATATTTAAGACATGGCGAAAAAAAAGGCGCGCCGGGTTTGGGTTGGTAGTGCGCCTGTATAGCCCAGATAGCCAAGGAGATGAGGGTTTAAGTCCCTGCCCAAGCCCAATGATTTTCAACTTTCGCTTCGATTTATAAATAGTAAATACACGAACAGACGACATCTGTTGAAGAAGAAATAAACTAAGTACAAATAAAATCGATTATTACAGAATTGATGAATTTTCTTCCAGACGTGTTTGGTATTCGGCATGTTCAGGCCCTGATGATGGCCCTAGCCATGGCTATCTGCTACTCCATGAGGGTCAACATGAGCCTCGGGATCGTCGCCATGACTGACGCTACCATACAAAACGTTAGTATTCCTATCTTAATTAGCTATGCTACTCATATTAGTTATATTCTAGAGCCGCATGTAACAAAGTACTAGACTAATTAGGTACCCAGAAAATTCATAAATTACATTAAAATTCAAAAAACTCCCACTGCAAAACCGCGACTTAGATCTTTTCAACAATTTTAGAAAAGTGCTGATAATTTTCAAATGGCTGAAGCTATTTTCTTGGATCATAGCTAAGAACACTCTCGATTATGACATAGATCAAAATCGCCGCATCTGTTTAGGAGCTACGATGCCACAGACAGACAGAAACACACGTCAAACTTATAAAACACCTCTTTTTCGTCGGGGGTTAAAAATAAAATAGTTTGCCTTGCGTCAGGAGGATGTTGATACATGGCTGTATGTATAATATACGTATAATATGCATAGTAATAAATTATCTGTAGTTTGTAGACTTAGTAAAAGCGATTTAACTAAGTGTTTGATAAGTACATAATTAATGTAGATACTTCGATGATGCGTATTTTTTGTTTGGCACCGGCAAAAAGTGGAACGCCTTTTCCTCGTCGATTTCCGTACTTGTACTTCCTTGGTGTTTACGAGGTATTGTCAGGGCTTCTGTTTCGGCCAAAAGAATTTTTTTAACACCTTTAGTTACTTATCTTTGATTTTCAAATATACGCGTCAAATTGAGAACCTCCTCCTTTTTTGAAGTCGGGTAAAATTATTAAATCAACAACAAAACCGTGATTAAAATTTTATGATCATTTATTTCCAGCACTTCGACTGGAGTATCCAGACGCAGTCAGTGATCCTGTCCTCGTTCTTCTGGGGCTACATCGTGCTGCAGATCCCTGCTGGAATGCTCGCAGCCAGGATCGGAAGCAAGTTCCTCCTTCTGGCCACAGTGACTGTCAATTCTATTGTATCCCTCTTCATTCCAGTTGCTGCTTATCATGTAAGTCTGTTATTTCATCATCTTGACGGTCCCCTAGTCAAGTTGGTGATATGTCTGCCTTCGAAGCACAGGCTCGCGGGTTCGAGGGCAAACATTCGTGTGATGAGCACTTGTGTTTGCCTTGTGTCTGTATGTTATATTCTACTAATATTATAAACGCGAAAGTTTGTGACGATGGATGTATGGATGCATGGTTTGGATGGTTTGTTACTCTTTCACGCAAAACTACTGAATAAATTTTAATGAAACTTAATTACAATCACCAATAATACTACTAGCTTTACTAGTAGCTTATATATCAAAATTTATTTATTTATTTATGAATGTATTTTAGTTGGGGCAAACATTCGTGTGATGAGCACTTGTGTTTGCCTTGTGTCTGTATGTTATATTCTACTAATATTATAAACGCGAAAGTTTGTGACGATGGATGTATGGATGCATGGTTTGGATGGTTTGTTACTCTTTCACGCAAAACTACTGAATAAATTTTAATGAAACTTAATTACAATCACCAATAATACTACTAGCTTTACTAGTAGCTTATATATCAAAATTTATTTATTTATTTATGAATGTATTTTAGTTGTCTGTCATTTGACATGTCAATTTGTAGTCGCTATCACTATTTGGCATGTCAGTTATGTAGTCGCCATCATTATTTGTCATGGCAATATGTAATCGCCATCACTATTTGGCATGTCAATTATGTAGTCGCTATAATTATTTGGCATGTCTATTTGTAGTCGCCATCATATTGTCACATAATAACAGAGTTTTGAATAGGTAATATTATAATATACTAGCTGTCCGCCCACGGCTACGCCCGCGTTCCTTTTTTTTTATTTTTTTTTGGGGATGAAAAATAGATGTTGGCCGATTCTCAGACCTACTGAATACGCTCACAAAATTTCATGAGAATCGGTCTAGCCGTTTCGGAGGAGTATGGAATCGAACACTGTGACACGAGAATTTTATATATTACTAGCTGTCCGCCCACGGCTACGCCCGCGTTCCTTTTTTTTTTTTTTTTTTTGGGGATGAAAAATAGATGTTGGCCGATTCTCAGACCTACTGAATACGCTCACAAAATTTCATGAGAATCGGTCTAGCCGTTTCGGAGGAGTATGGAATCGAACACTGTGACACGAGAATTTTATATATAAGATATAAGATAATGAATGGTCGTAAGTATGTCTTTCGCTTCGACTGAAACGGTGGTTAATATTTAAATGGTCTGTCTATTAAAATATTTTAATAATAATATTTTTATTTATACATTCCAAGCAAAAATAAGAACGTTATACTTGTTTACTGAGCCAAGTATAGAGCATTTTCTTCGATATAGAATAAGGTCCAAAGTCTTTTCCTCGTTCATACGAAGATCTATGGATAATAAGCTCATAACATCTATTATTATTATTGATAGAGTTTCAAATTTCTTCTAGGGTGGTTGGAAGGTGGTCTGCGCCTGTCGGATAATCCAAGGTCTAACTCAAGGCTTCTTATTCCCTTCGACTCACGACCTCCTCGGGAAGTGGGCTCCCCTCAACGAGAAGAGTCGTATAGGGACTTTCGTGTATTCTGGTACGTTCTGGTAACTTTGCTTAGTTCGTGGACAAAAATGTATTCATGTTTCAGTCCGTATATAACCAAATTAAAGACAGTGCGTGAACTGGTAGTTCTGAATGAATGAATGAAAATTCTTTATGATACAAATGCACTTAGGCTAACTAAGAGGAGATCTTTGAAGATAACTTCTTTCCAACGGCTTTTTATATCTCAGCTGTCTGACACCCATATACAAGCTCTGCCTAGTTTGGGGCCGTGTATGAGATGTCCCCATATATTATTATTGTTTTCAAGAGGGTGGTGTGGTGAGACGGTTTCGATGGTCATTGTGGGAAATGAGAGAACATAACTAGATATCAGAACAAGTGAAGGAGACGAGAGAGGTCTTTGCCCTGCAGTAGACACATCACTAAAAAGTAGAATTTACATTTATAATAATGAAACTTCGTTTCATTTCAGGAAACTTAATAGGCATGGTGATCCAATACTCCACGTCAGGGTTCATAGCGTCAGCCTGGGGCTGGCCGGCGATCTTCTACCTCAATGGGGCCTGTGGCGCCATCTGGGTGGCGGGTTACGTATTCCTGGGGTCCAGCTCTCCAGATACCTGCAAAATGATCTCCAACGCAGAGAAGATGTATATACAGGAGTCGCTTGGACAAATTGGGAGCCAAAAGGTAGGTGACAGAAACAAATTACTTTAAATTTTACTGTTCACAGCCTCCGTGGTCTAGTGGGCGAAAACTCGCCTGATGTTGGGGGGGTTCCGGGTTGGAAACCCAGTGGAGCACTTATCGAACAAATATTATATTGTGAGACATTCCTTAATTTGATTGTCATTGCAGGCTTAATCACCTGATTGTCTATAAAGAAAGATGATTCCGTGCTTCGGAAGGCACGTAGGCATACCTACACACAATAAGCAAGCAACGGAAACCAACCACTTAAACATATTATTTTATTTACCTACCTTATTGTTTATTTTGTGTTACCACGTGTTACTTGCTAACAACCTCTATCCTTTGGTCAGTCACAGGGTGTGTTGCTATGATCCCCATAGTGTTAGTGAGGCGTAAATGGAATAGATTTAAGCTGTTGTTTATGTAGTAGATTACTTACTTTCAGTCGCCTCGTAGTACTGTCAAGAGCTGGATAAGCCCCATTCCATTTAATAAGAACATCAGTACAAAGCCAAAATTTTCAGCTTCATCTGCTATTGACTTTCTCATACTCTCACAGAGTTGCTTTGTTTTAAGCCGGAAATCTGTGCAAACCTTTGTCCGACCTTACATTATTTTGTATTTCAGAAGTTGAAGATTCCCTGGAAGTCAATCTGGACCAGCGTGCCATTCTTGGCTCTGATCGTGGCCCACTGCGGCCAGAACTGGGGCTTCTTCACTCTAATAACGTTGATGCCGACCTACATGGCGAATGTTCTAGAAGCCGACATCAAACAGGTGGGGTACTTACTATACCTAATCATTTTATTTATTTATTTCAGTTATTATTGCGTAGGGTCAGGCCACAGACCAGCAATATACTCGTACCACCCTATACGTTCCGTTCTATATTTCGTATGCGAGTTTTTTTTTTCTTTTATTGGTCCTGTTAACACAATATACTTTAAAAGAATGCCTGTTGTGTAGTTTGTCATATTATTTTATTCGTCATGTAATAGTATTTTAATTGATTATTGTATAATGGTTTTAGTGCAAATTAATAGTTTAATCGTTATTAATAATAATTTAAAAAATAATTTGCTTATTCTGTGACTAGCTGAATTGGTCATCGACTTAACAAAACATTAAATTCAAGAACTATGTTATTCTAAATTGTAGCGAAAATTTAACATATATAACCATATATCTGTATGTACATATTCCAGAACGGTGTACTATCAGCCCTTCCATATTTGGCAATGTACATTATGAGCTTCCCCGTCGGGTTCTTCGCCGACTGGATTGTGAAGAAGAAGATTCTCAGTATCACTAACACTAGAAAACTGTTCAATTCTATCGGTAAGTGGTATATAACATTTCTAATACTTATTGCTTTTACTTACTACCTAGATAGCAAAGCAATTACGTTCTTACTGAGGAGTACCGGCTTCCTCAATACTGATATTATGATTATGTAAGTAAGTGGATTTTAGAACGTAGGTAATTCATCAGCATCTGGCATTGGCTCTGATTTGTCATAACTCTGAGCCATTTTCCCTGTTGTCATGAACCACTACGTTTAACGGCACATGATGAAAACCTTCTTGCACATGATTCAGTAAAGAGCTAGAAGAAAGAGGTAGAGGAATAGACCAATCAGAGATCAACGCAGGCGCCGAGGGCCGGATGTAGGAAAAATAATAATAATAATTTTTGAATGAATGCCCTTAAACACCCATTGTACAGAATAAATAAGAGTACCTACAACTCTTGATTATCGTATAACTCTTTACGTTGACAGCTCATATAAGCCACCAACGATGGGCTCAAACTTATCCTGAAATAAGGGTAAGTAGACCTTAGTCGACCACGCTAGCCCATTCGCAATTGTTTCCGCACGATGTTTTCCTTTGCCGTTAGAGTGTCAAATAAACGTACACATATTATAAATTCCAAGATCGATAACACTTTGTACTTGCCGAGACTTGAATCCGCAAACTTCCGAATGGAAGTCAACGGCCCTAGCCACTTGCCCACCGACGTTTTTTTATAATAGTAATACTTATATCTTATATTTCATTTTCAGGTATATACGGTCCAGGTTTGGCTCTGATAGGGCTCTCATATACTCCCACAGGACAGCTGGCGTTGGCTGAAATTCTCCTTATGATTGTCGTCGGCATCAACGCTGGCCAAGTAGCTGGGTTCATGGTGAGATGGATTCGAAACCAAACAAAACAAAAGAAAAAGTATAGAAAGGATATAACAATCAATTATAAAAAAAACATTCACAGACATAGCTTTAATTGTAGAAGTAATAAATACTTACTTTTTATCTGAGAAATGTTTATATAAGAGGAACAAACAAAGCAATAAGAATCTTAAATGATCACCTCATTCATGGCATGCATGGCCAACTCACTTTATCATGCTAATCATATCATACTGTCACGAACATGCCATAAAGTTCGAGAGATCGCTACTCAAATTCGATATAAGTACATCTATACATCTATAAAGTATGGGAAATTCCAATTGCATCAACAGAGGGATCACGGTGCAAACGAAGATGGACTTTCTGTCAACGCCGCAAGGCACAAAATCACCTAAGCAAGCCACTTGTTTACTCGAATTCGGAGACCTCGCGCGCCTATTGTTCTGTGACAGGTATTGTCTGAGAACAAAGGAAACGTTCTAGTAATTTCCCGATTACGTGATTACAATGGGATTACTCCAGAAATCAAGCATCGCGTAAACAACCCATTGTTTCGTGGGGGTATATAAACGCCCGAGACGACGGCCAACGCCAGTTCATTTCTGAGCTACGGAAGCGATCTCAACAAGCGATCTACAAGCGATCAGTGGAAGAAACCTGCGACTAAAGCGATACCTACGGACTACGAGTGACCCTGTGATTTGGCTACATCGTGATTGGAGTGACCAGTTGAAGATACCTGTGAACTCAGCGTGACTAACGGACTACGAGCGACTCTACGATTTGGCTACAGTTGTGATTGGACCTGCGACCTGTTTATCGTCGAATAAATTCTCAAATCAAGTTATTCGGCTTTTCTTACAAATCCCGAACCCCACGTCCGTAACATTTGGTGTCAGAAGTGGGATTTGGAAATGCCAGTGACTCCGAGGGAGAATACTGACGGCGTCAGAACAAGGGCGCAGCTAGCTGCGGAAACCACGACTACAGCCCGTGAAGACATGCCCACCGGAACAGGAACCCCGCCTGCTGGACCAGAAGCCTTGCCCACCGAACCAGAAGCCCAACCAACAGGACAACTAGCCCCGCCTACTGTTACCGCCCATCGAGCGACACCTCCGGTTACCAGCCGCGTCCAGGAATCCCGAGCATCAACGTTTGACCTCAGCCGTCTTATGAAAATGATGGAGGAAATGAGCCTGAAACAAGACATCATGCAACAGGAGCAAAAGGAAATGCGCAAGGACCTGAGCCGGAAACAAGAAGAAATGCGCGAGGACCTGAGCCACAAACAGGAGGAAATGCTGCTTGTCATTTCGTCAGTTTCGGGCAATGTGAAAAAATTACAAGAGAGCGTCGACCAAGTAGAAGAAAGAGTTGGGAATTTGGAAACCGACGTAGATGGCGTAAAAACTGACTTAGCCGGGCTTAAGAAGAAGGTGCTGAAACTGGAAATAGCAGGATCCGCCGCGTCGAGTGAACACACCTGCACCAGCCACGCGCCAAGGATAAAAGTACCGTCGTACGACGGCACCACATCCTGGACCGCCTATCGGCAGCAATTCCAGACCGTTGCTGCTGCAAATGGGTGGACAGAGGAGCAGAGCCTGACAGCTCTCACCGTTGCTCTTCAAGGTTCAGCCCTTTCTGTTCTGGAGGCGCTACCAGGCTCGGGTAGCACATTTAAAGAACTTATGGAGGCACTCGAAGCTCGCTATGGAGAGCGTCATTTGGAACACGTATTCCGCGCCCAATTGCGTGACCGGATTCAACGCCCAGGAGAAGGACTTCAGCAGTGGGCTTTGGAAATAGAAAAGCTCGTGCGCAAGGCCTACCCGTCTGCTGATGCGAAGATGGTGGACTCCAACACCCTTCAGGCATTCGTCGATGGAATTCGTGACATGGAGATTAGGGCTGCAGTGGGACTTCGCCATCATGTCTCCCTGAAAGAAGCCCTAGCGCACGCGTTGGAAATTGAAGCCCTGCGCCGTGAAGTACGCCCAACTCACAAAGTGCGGGAAGTAATAGAGGAAGTACAGGAGATAAAGACGTCGTTCCCGCCCAAGAAGAAAACATCCGGGCCCATGTGTTATAAGTGTGGAGAAAGGGGCCATCTGCAGTTCACCTGTCCGAAGAAGGAGACTCAAACAGCGAAACTAGCCGAGGAAATAAGCAAGCTGAGAGAACGCCTGGACGAAGTGACCAAGAAGCAGGAGACCCCATCTTCTGCTGGGAGTCAGGGAAACGAGTAACAGCCAGGACTAAGGGGCGGGTACTGGCTGGAGCGGAAGGAGCCCCAACAATGATCGTCTCCCAGGTGTGCAACGGAAACAGTTTAATGATACATGGCTCAGTGAACGGAACAAACTGCAAGATGACATTGGATACAGGAGCTTCCAGGACAATAATCAAGCCAAAATTAGTAGAATCCGCAATCAGGCGCAGAAACAACATCAACTGCCGACTTCTTTCCGCTTCCGGCCAGCAGATACCCGTCCTAGGAGAAATTTCGGTCACAATTCAAGTAGGTGAAACATCCTACTCTCACAACGCTATCGTGGCCGATATCATGGATGACTGCATACTAGGGCTAGACTTCATGAAAAGATACGACTGCAGAATCGACGTCACCAACGGAATTTTGAAATGTGGCAATGAAGAGATTTTTATCCTGGGAGGACCCGTGGGAAAAGTGACATGCTTGAAGAAGATCTGCATACCAGGACGCACGCAAGCAGAAGTACCAGTGAAGCTACCACGTGCTAAGAAGAATAGATGCGTGCTGATAGAGGATACCCGAGAAAAAACGACTCAGAAGATTTTGGCGGCCAGGACACTTGTCAAAGGGAACACCACTGCGGTAGTAAGAGTTGTCAATTTAGAAGATCACGAGATACAATTAAAGGAGGGTGACGTCGTTGGTAAATGCGAAGAAGCTGTCTGGGTGAGGAAGTGCCAATCATCTCTGAGTACGACGAAAACTAAGGATAGTTCTATCATCGCAGAACTCCTCGAAGGAAGCAAACAAATCCTGAGCTATTCTCAAAGCATGAAAGACAAACACCTGCTTCAGCGGTTTGCAGACGTGTTTTCGTCTCAAGAAGGAGATTTGGGGAGAACATCTTTAGTGCAACACAAGATAGACACCGGAAACGAAGGACCTATTCGACAGCGAGCAAGGCGAATACCGATAGCAAAAGAGCAAGAAGTTCAAGACATGTTGGAAGACATGAAGAAAAATAAGATTATCGAACCATCTGCGAGTCCATGGTGCTCTCCGGTCGTCCTGGTTAAGAAGAAAGATGGCAGCACAAGGTTCTGCGTGGACTATCGGCGACTCAACGATGTGACTAAGAAGGACAGTTATCCACTACCGCGCATTGACGACACCCTGGATACCCTGAGTGGCAAGACATGGTTCTCGACCTTAGATTTGAAGTCTGGGTACTGGCAAGTGGAGATACATCCGAAGGACAAAGAGAAGACGGCATTCTCTACAGGGAAAGGTTTATGGCAGTTTAACGTGATGCCATTTGGATTGTGCAACGCGCCAGCCACTTTCGAGCGACTCATGGAGTGTGTACTGGCAGGATTAGTGGGAGAAGCCTGCCTCGTATATTTGGACGACGTCATCATTATGGGTCGAGACTTCGAGGATCATCTGCTTAACCTGGAGAAAGTCCTGAGGAAGATTCGAGGAGCCAACCTGAAGCTAAATCCGAAGAAATGCACTTTATTTAGAAAGAAAGTGAACTACCTCGGCCACGTGATCACCAGTGAAGGGATACAGACTGATCCAGCTAAAATAGAAGCCGTGCAGAATTGGCCAACTCCTAAAGATAAAACAGAAGTACGTGCATTCTTGGGTCTATGCTCATACTACAGGCGCTTCGTTAAAGGATTCTCCGAGATAGCCAAGCCGTTACACCGCCTGACTGAAGATAAGCGAGCATTCTGCTGGGACGAGGCCTGCGAGGATTCCTTCCAAAGATTGAGAAAATGCCTATGTGAGACACCAATCTTGGGATACCCACAAGCGAATGGGCAGTTTATCGTCGATACGGATGCAAGCAACACAGCGATTGGTGGAGTACTGTCTCAAAAGCAAGGGGACAAGGAAGTTGTGATTGCCTACTTCAGCAAGTCGCTATCGAAGCCTGAAAGGAACTACTGTGTGACGAGAAGAGAGCTCTTGGCTGTGGTTAAGACTCTTCATCACTTCAGCAAATACATCATCGGCAGGAAGTTCACGCTTCGTACCGACCACGCCGCTTTAAAATGGCTGCTTCATTTTAAAAATCCCGAAGGTCAAGTTGCAAGATGGATCGAACAGCTTCAAGAATATGACTTCATCACTGAACATCGCAGCGGGAAGACTCATGGAAATGCTGATGCCCTCTCAAGGAGACCATGTCCAGAGGAATGCAAGCACTGCGTCAAGCAAGAGTCTAAGGAAGAAATTGTGCAACTTACTAGGACTAGCCCTCCGAGATCCTGGGAAGACGAGTCAATGAGAGAAGCCCAAGAAGACGACGAAGATATACGACTTATAGTCGCATGGAAGCAACGTGGCGAGGAAAAGCCAAAATGGTATGAAGTTGCGCCTACGAGTACCATCACCAAAGCATATTGGGCACAGTGGGACAGTTTTGTCCTGCAGAACGGGATACTTTACCGAAAATGGGAAAAACCCAACGGTAGAGAGTTTCATCTGCAGCTGGTCGTGCCAAAAGAACGGATAAAGGATGTTCTTCGTGAAGTACACGATGGCATATCAGGTGGTCACCTGGGTGTCAAAAGAACTTTGACGAAGTTACGGGAAAGATTTTACTGGCTAAACTGTCGAGCGGATGTGCAGGATTGGTGCCGAAAATGTACCACTTGTGCTGCAGTAAAAGGTCCATCAACCAGGAGCCGAGGACACCTTCAACTTTACAACGTTGGTGCACCATGGGAGCGAATAGCAGTAGACGTTGCCGGACCATTCCCCGTGACGGAGTCGGGAAACAAATACTTTATGGTGGTTATGGATTACTTTACCAAATGGCCAGAAGTATTTGCTATACCCAACCAAGAAGCTACGACCGTGGCCTCCAAATTAGTGGAAGAAGTCATATGCCGATATGGTGTACCACTAGAAATCCATTCGGACCAGGGCCGGAACTTCGAGTCGAACGTGTTCCAAGAAGTATGCAAAATACTGGGCATGCACAAGACGAGGACTACCCCGTATCACCCACAGTCCGACGGCATGGTGGAGAGGTTTAACCAAACACTGGAGAGACATTTGGCGAAATTAGTAGACAACCACCAGAGAGACTGGGACAAATACATCCCACTTTTCCTTCTCGCCTATAGAACCTCAGAACATGAGAGCACGAAGGCCACCCCAGCATATGTGAACTTCGGACGTGAGCTAAGATTACCGGTTGATCTTCTAACAGGAGGAACACCAGAGGACCCCATCACCTTACAGGATTATGTGTCTGAATTGCGAGACAAAATGAGGGAGATTTATGCGATGGTACGAGAAAACGGTCTACAATCGAGCGAAAACATGAAGACTAGATATGACCGACGAGCAAATACCAGTGGATTTGAGGAAGGAACACTAGTCTGGCTCCATAACCCAACACGCCGAAAAGGAAAGTCACCCAAACTACAGACGAGATGGGAAGGACCATTCAAGGTAGTTACGCGAATCAATGACGTAACGTATCGGATACAACGGCATCCGAGAGGAGCACTAAAAGTAGTCCACGTCGACCGCTTGGCGCGTTACCATGGCAGTAATGAAGAAGCTCGGGACGAGCATCTCTAAGAGGAGGGCAGTGTCACGAACATGCCATAAAGTTCGAGAGATCGCTACTCAAATTCGATATAAGTACATCTATACATCTATAAAGTATGGGAAATTCCAATTGCATCAACAGAGGGATCACGGTGCAAACGAAGATGGACTTTCTGTCAACGCCGCAAGGCACAAAATCACCTAAGCAAGCCACTTGTTTACTCGAATTCGGAGACCTCGCGCGCCTATTGTTCTGTGACAGGTATTGTCTGAGAACAAAGGAAACGTTCTAGTAATTTCCCGATTACGTGATTACAATGGGATTACTCCAGAAATCAAGCATCGCGTAAACAACCCATTGTTTCGTGGGGGTATATAAACGCCCGAGACGACGGCCAACGCCAGTTCATTTCTGAGCTACGGAAGCGATCTCAACAAGCGATCTACAAGCGATCAGTGGAAGAAACCTGCGACTAAAGCGATACCTACGGACTACGAGTGACCCCACGAGTGAACGTGGTGCTGCTTGGGGGGACTGGTCTGCTCTAGTCGATTGCCGATTGTTTTATTGTTTATATAGTTTAGTTTTTCTACTTTGACTGGTTGCCTTCCTTTAATTTCATATTTCGTCTGCACTCTTTGTTATATTAATCAAATTGTATAAAATAATAATTTCCTATGTAAAAATATTTTTGAAAAGATGCAACGCCTGTGGAGTTTCTTCCGGAGAGTTCTTCTCCACAGAAGACAGCCAAATCGTGAACTCTCCTCGACGTCAAAAAATGATTTTGTGAAATCTTACTTTGAATAAACACTATTTGACTTTGACTTTGACTTTGACTTTGACCCTGTGATTTGGCTACATCGTGATTGGAGTGACCAGTTGAAGATACCTGTGAACTCAGCGTGACTAACGGACTACGAGCGACTCTACGATTTGGCTACAGTTGTGATTGGACCTGCGACCTGTTTATCGTCGAATAAATTCTCAAATCAAGTTATTCGGCTTTTCTTACAAATCCCGAACCCCACGTCCGTAACAATACTATCATTCTTACCAATATAACAAAGAGGAAAGATTACTATTTTTGTGTGTGTGTGTATGTTTGTAATGAATAAAATAAACTCAAAAACTACTGAACCAATTTCAAAAATTATTTCACTATTAGAAAGCTACGTTTACCCTGAGTAACATAGGCTACCTTTTACCGGGCAAAAAGCCTCATTGTCACGGGAAAAACTGTTTGGTTGCCTGGAAGAAATTGCTACTTTAGCTATAAGGCCGCCTATTGGCTCATTGTTTCACACTTATAACAATTGTGACTGTCCTATTTATTACTGGTGTCAATAAAGAATATTTATATTCCGACGTCCCTCTAATATAAACAAACTGCTCACCGAAACTTTCTCTCTTTGGTATACCTTTACATCACAATTAAGTTCATTACATCATCAAGTGACTATAGAGTCAATTTGAGTTTGCCAATACCTTAGAGTATAAATAGAAAAATTTCGCTAATACTTATTTATAATTCCTATCACAAGATTATAGTCGTGTCTTGATCTTGACGCCTCTTGTCATGAAAGAAGAAAAAATTTTACGCGCCCAATTTTATGGGCGTGGATTTTTTTTTCCTTCATGCCTCTTGTCATATTTGTTTAATGACTCCGGACTTTATTACCAACTCGATTACGATTGTCATTTATCAGTTATCACAGTCAAACCTAAGATAGAACAATGTTTAACTACACTTTCGAACTCTCATTTTATTTAGGTATGTTTATTGTTTAATTGCACCATTTTACTTTTTCAATATTTCATTTCATGATATTAAGTATCCTGAACTAACGCATTTTTTTCAATAGAACTCTGCAATCAGTGGCGTAATTGGTAAAAACACAAGATTCCTAACAGAAAATCCCGGGTTCGACATTGGCTACGTACCTGTATGCCTTTACGTACGTACAATTGTACGTTTTTAAATATATTTAATTGAATTTAAAATAGATAGTTCTTGAAACGGCGGCACTATATGACAACCACACATTTACACTTCACCATACATCCTGATTAATCCTCATCATCCTAACAATAATCAGCAGATTTATTGAAAAATAATAGAGTAAATTCAACGGCACATCAAGTGGGCTAGTAATATATTATTTTATGATGGACTTCTTTTTTCCCATTCCAACTTAAAAATATAATAAAAAGCGGGCACAGAAGAAAGGTGGAAAGTTAGCTTACGAAATGCTGTCTATCTTATTTGGAGGTATGGCGATTATTATCCGGCAACATGTATATATCTGCTTGGCATATACCTATTTTTTGCCTAGTAGCATCGAATCGCTCCTATATGTAAACATCATTCATATATTGTTCATATTGTAAACCGTCTTTCGATTGAAATGATGAAGATCCATATTTGGCGACAAAACTTGCCGTTCGTTGGCAGATATTGCTCTTGATGTCCAAATAGCTTATGACTTCATCGCACTGTAATTCTCTACTTCTACATACTCAGTTCACTACTTGACTTAAGTCTCAGTATTGAATATCGACCGTGCACTAGAAGGCGTAGCATTGGTAGACCTCGCAAAAGGTGGACCGACGATCTGGTGAGAGTTGCGGAAGCTGCTGGATGCGGGCAGCGCAGGGCAGGACCGTTGTGGAGATCTTTGAGGGGAGGCCTTTTCCCAGCACTGGACGGCCGTCTTTTGGCTGAATGTATTGCTTATATTTAATGAAGCAATTGTTATTGCCCGTGTAGGGTACAGAAGCCAGCACATGCGTTTGGACATTCGCACTACGAAATTAACCCATACCGATACTGAATACGGGCGCTCTCAAGGTCAGCATTTTCAGCCGCATGTGCTGGCTACTGTACCATTAATTACTCACTTATCCTTCGTTTTCCAGCTGGTCCACATCGACATGGCTCCAAACTTCGCCGGCACCCTGATGGGCATCACCAACTGTTTAGCCAACATAATCTCCTTGATCGCTCCACTTGTTGCTGGTGCTATCATCAAGGACCAGGTTTGTCTGCGATACTATACAAATTGTTGTTACCTAGGAAAGAAGTTTAATGGTTCTTTATATAACAGAATCTCTGCAAAGATCCATGGGACGTCTGTGATCCATGATCTAAGAAAACAAGGTCTTTTCCTAAGTCAGTCACATTACTTTTTGAACGTATTACGTCTTCACATGTGGATGCTCTAGGGTCACGTGCCACGAGAGAAAACCTGGCGCTATATAAATTGTTATACCATACAAACATGAAGGAAAAAAATTACTCGCCCAAAAAAAAGCGTTTTAGAGCGTCGGTGGCCAAGTGGCTAGGCCCGTTGACTTCCATTGGGATTCGACTAAGGCCTACTGACAATGATTTCAGGGTAGGTTCGGGCCCCTCGGCGGGCACTTAATATGAGCTGTTAACATACAAAAAAGAAAGAAAAACCGTCTTCTCAGCAATGCAGGTTCCAATTACGTCGAAGAACAAACATTTCTTCATTATTTTCACATGTACTTGCTTATTTCACCGACAGAGGCATAAACAACTATTTTATAGGGGACCAACGTTTTGGTTTGGTCATAAAATGTAATAATGCTCCGCTTATACCTATATAAATAGATAAGCGTTGTTCCTGATCGACATTCGTTTTTTACCGATTTATTTATAGTGCAGGCTCCCACCGGCAATGTATTTTATTAAATATTAATTCAGAAGTTTTCAATCTACAGCTATGCAAAGTATGCTCGAAACGCTACTTTCGAAAATTTATTTTTTAAATAACATTGAATAGGAAGGGCGGATATAGCAACATGTTATATATTTGCAATCTACTCATTATACCCTTTCATTTGATACCCCACACGGTTATTTTTTTATTTATTTTTTCGTCATATATATGAGGTTTGAGGATGCTCGGCTGGAACGGAAACCTACCACGGTCGCTCGTGCGTGGCAACATGTACTTTTATATAGCTAAAGGTCTCTAGAACACAAATCAATCAACAGTTGGCGGTACGCACATTTTTTAAACGAATCTCCTCTGAGAGTCCGCTCTATTAAGCAAAATTCAATACCGTAAGTAGAAATTTCAGATATTTTTATAACTGTTTATTTTCAGAAAAATGCAAATGACTGGCGAACAGTATTTTTCGTAGCGTCAGCAGTATACATTGCTTCCAACACCATATTCGTCATATTTGGCTCCAGTGAAAGACAGCGATGGAACGACGTCGCTGATGAAGAAGAAGTGCCCCAAGAAAAGACTGTGAAACAAGTGTGATAAAAAATATTTATTATTTCTTAGTTTCTAAGGTATAAAATTGAATGTTTTTAGAAAAAGGGTTATTTTGTTTTGTTGTTAACATGAGTAAATATTTAAATATTTATGAAATTATTTATCTCTTATCTCTCCCAAAGGATAGCGTATTGTTATATAAAAGCTTGAATTGTCTCTTCATTGTTTGTTTGTTTGTAAATGTTCATTTATTCAAGAAAGTAAAAGTACAAAAGGTCTGACACAGTCAGAAATTTAGTTAACATATACATTACAGAGTATTTCACCGGACAAGCCTTACGGAAATTTTTAATATACGTAAATTACTTACGTGTTGGTTAATAACATTCACCAGCAATAAATATATAGCTATCATATTAATGCACTATATCTAATATTATATACACTTTTTAAACACAAGGTATACTTTTGTTTGATGTTAAATTTAAATTAAAGTAAATTATCTTATTAAATTTTACTATTTATAAAAATAAAAAATACAAAGTGGGTAGGCGGTTGATGGCATACGCAACAAAGTCATGATTCGCTGTGTTAGAGCGGGAACGATGACTAGCAAAATGGGGCAGATCGGTCGCAAGAATGCATCAGCTAGCTAAGTGACGTCGATCGCGTCATCATACTGGTCAAGCATGAGGTGATGGGGTAGGCGATATCGATTGTAAGTATCGATATAGGGGAGATTGTGATAACGTGATTTTCCTATTGTCATTATTAATTTGTTATGGTGATTTGAGTTACTTAGGTAAAATTTACGCGCTACTTTAATAATGTATTCCTGGATAGTTGGTAAATTTAATTCGATGTGAAGTAGTTTTAAATTGGTTCGGAAGGAAGTGTTGAAACAAATTTTAAGGGCCTTATTTTGAACTATTTGTAACTTCAAATAGTTAGTTTGGGCTGTGCTACTCCAGACCGGCGCTGCGTATGTTAGACAAGGTCGAATGAGCGTTAAATAAATTTTTAATTTAATTGTCGGGCTAAGTGCACTTTTCCTGCTGAAGATAGGATTAAGTGCATTAATAGCTTTAATGCCTTTAAGTCGAGTTGCATCAACATGGGTGCTCCAATTAAGTTTAACATCTAAGAATACGCCTAGGTATTTAACCGAAGATTTCCAAGGAATTTGGTGCCCGTTTATTGACAACTTTCGAAGTGGAGGACTACGTTTTCGAGAAAACATAATAGCTTCAGTTTTAGAAGCGTTTAGTTTTAATTTCCATTTGGAAAAGTACTCAGCCAGAAGATCAATTGACAGTTGAAGTCTACTGACAATTATGTCTTCAGAGTCAGATGTAGATAACGAGGCCGTATCGTCAGCGAAACAGGCAAGTTGTGTGTGGGGCTGTTTCGGCAAGTCGTGAAGGTAGACGAGGAAAAGCAAGGGGCCAAGAACCGAACCTTGCGGAACGCCAGCAGGTACGGTGTACAAATTGGACTGACAATGTCCTATATGAACTTTAAACTGCCGGTCAGATAAATAACATTTGATGATTTTAACCAAACTGGCAGGCACTTTGCATAGAAGAAGTTTATGAAAAAGGCCATGATGCCACACCGTGTCAAAGGCTTTTTCAATGTCCAACAAGAACATACCAGTGGATTTTTTCATGTTCAGAGAATGTGATATGTGTTCACTGATTCGCGCCAGTTGTTGGACTGTTGAGTGAGCGTTCCTGAAACCGAACCGAACTGTTCACTTGGGATTGCAGAATTTACGTGTTCAAGCAGGCGATCGCGGATTACTTTTTCGAATAACTTAGCCAGGGAAGGCAACAGGCTTATAGGTCTATAATTCGAAGGGACCGTGCCATCCTTGCCCGGCTTTTTTATGGCAATAACTTTAGCTAACTTCCAGCAAGATGGGAAATAATTATGTAGTAGACAGGCATTAAAGATTTTCGTTATAGTGATAACACATTTTTGAGTTAGATTTTTCAATAATAAATTGTGAACATCGTCAGCTCCTGGGGCTTTGCGACTCTTGAGCTTACGAATGTATTTCCAGATTTCTAGTGGCCGTACAGGTTTTGACAAGTGGATAGGCTCTTGTAAATTATTTAGGTAATTATTTGATTCGTCAACGGTTGAATGAATTTCATTATCATGCATGTCTGCAGTCAGCAACATATTTTTGTGAAACGCTGCTGCCAGCTCGTTACATTGCTCAGTAACGTTAGCGGTTTTAGAGTCATCGCTTTTCACCAATGGAGGTATCACTATAGGCTTGTGGTGAGCCGATTTAATTATTTTGTACAGATCAGATTTAGTGTTATTGACATTATCGAGTTTACGTGACCATAATGTATCATTATGGTTTTGAATGGCTACATTTATACGTGTTTTAAGTGTGTTTATTTCGATTCTTAGTTTTTTACACATTGCTTGATCCGTGCAACGATGCAAACGATTACGGAGGTTGTTTTTAGCCTTAATGAGTTTTTTGATAAATGGAGGCAGTGGTTTAGATTTATTTATGTGTTTACGTGAAGGCACAAATCTACTTCTAGCTTCCATGATGCAATTAGTAAATATATGAAGCTCGCTATCAATCTCAGCAGTGGTGTTGAAGGTACGTTTAGTTAGAGTTATATTCTTATTTAGGTAGTTACGATATCCTTTCCAATCAGCGAGATCATAACGGAAATCGATAAGCTTGGTGGTATCACAAAAAACTTTTCCTGCAATTTTTAAAACAACCGGTAGGTGATTTGAAGAAAGTTTCGTTAGTGTGCTAAGTGATTCAATAATAGGGACATTTAAAGCTAGCACAAGATCAGGATTTGAGGGTTTATGGTCTGAATGGTAGTGAACTAATGTAGGTTTACAAGGCGCATGAATAATATAATCCTGATGGATCATATGTTTAAATAAGCTGCGACCGTGAGTATTTACTCCGCTTTGGCACCACTGCGGGTGACGGGCGTTGAAGTCACCAAGAAGCAGAACTCTATTGCCAAGACTGAGTAATGATTCGATGTCTTTTACGTAAAGCGGCAGATTGGGTGATTGGTATATAGATATGACTATATACATTGCACCGTTGATACAGAGTTGTATACCTACAGCTTCCATGTACTTAGTATGTGGTATTTCAACGAGAGAGTGCTGTACGTCAGATTTAATTAATAAAGCAACACCTTGGCCACGACCAGTAAGGTGTTTATCCTGCCTGTAGCAAATGTAACCAGGAATTTCAATCGGTGTTTTACTACTTATTCTAGTTTCACATAGGGCTATGATGTCAGTAGTCAGGTCAGTGGTAACAAGGTCGGTAAGCTCACTGATCTTGTTGCGTATGCCATCAGCATTCCAATACAATACATTTATACCTGTGTTAGACATAGCTACTTAATTGGGTCATTACAAGGATAACTTTATCCAGCATGTTAGTACACGAAGAAAATTTGTGTTTGATAGACTGGATAATAGTTAAAATTTTTAACATCTCAGTTGTTAAATCATCTAGTTCTTGTTTAGGACTTTCCTCGAGAGTTGGTTTTCTTGCAGCTGGGATATTTGTAGATTTCGAGCCCACGATAGATGACCATGGAATGTCTTTAGCATTTGCAGATAAGCGTTGCTCTGCTGCTGGAATGGTATGGGTATGTGTTTTGTTGGTCTTCTGTACTTTTTGATCATATCGAATGCGTTCCTTACAGTTTTTATAATTTGCCGGGTGTTCTTCTTTACAATTGCAACATATTGCTGGTTCGTCGCGTGTCTTCTTGGGACAATCTCTTGTAGCATGCATTTCTGTGCATTTGACACATCTTGCAGGTAGGTTACAGTTTGAGGACGAGTGGCCAAATCTCTGGCACCGGTAGCACTGAGTCGCTGTCTTATTAGACCTGAACTTTTTGATTTGGATAGAACAGTTGCACAAATATTTAATTTGTTTAAATTTGTTGATATCCGTACCAGCGGGAAGTTGCACTAGTAGCGGAGGGCACGGCATGGTAGTATTTTTTGACGTTTTAAGGACTGAGACTTTAGCGTCTTTGAAGCCATGGGAAGCTAATTCATCGGAGATATTTTCGGCCACCGAATCAGGCACTCCATAGATTACGGACTTTAGTGTCCTATCCTCTTTTCTTGTAAACGTATGATAAGAAACGTCCTTTTCCTTTAATCCGTTAACCAAAGTTTTGTGGCTGTCACTGGACTGACAATATATTGCAATCTTGCCACCATTTCTATATTGTAGGTGGTATGTCTTTGTGAATAATGATATTATGTCGGTGACGGTTTTATGCGTCCAGCCCGCTTTTGATTCAATAACAATTGGAGGGACACGTACCGTTTTAGGCTTCGTTGCTACACTGCTATGCACCACGTAGTTTCCAGTCGCATTTGGATTATCATCAGGTAGGTTGCTGAAGCGATTTTGAACACTGATGTGAGGATTCTTCGGGGACTGAGTATTTCGAGCATACCTTTTTGGTTGTCTCCAATCTAGTGAGTCGTCATCATTTCGCCTTTTTGAACTTAGGCTATCCGACGACGATGACCTCAATAAATATTTATCCATGGCGGGCTAAACAAGTTTGTCGATATAACAATATCGATACTTGGTGATTCCCATCTCTAAAATAGATTTATGACGAAGGTACAATGAAAGTATTCACAAGCGCGAGCTACACTAATACAGAAAATGCGTGCGTTCTCTACGAGAGTGAACGAAAGAAAAAGGACTGTCTCTTCATTATTCCATTTGATATAATACATTGCCTTGAATAACAAATAACTGGTTATTTCTACGGATTAAATTTGGGTTAAAATCGCTAAAAAATACTGTAAACACTAAATGTCTCGCAGATATACTCGTAATATTTTATGCTTCTAGATAACCGTACGGTAGCGAATATTATTACAATCGGCCCAATATTGTGTATTAATAGTGTACAAAATCTATTAACAGCTCTAAAAGTTAATAGATTTTTCTCTGAAGTTTACCTCTGTTTTCTCCTAAGTGAAAATAATAGAGGTTCGTGTGGCAAAAAATAGACGCATCAAGCTTTCCGAACAGCAGTATAATTTATTTATAGTAGGTACAAATAACATCAAACGCAAAAAATATAAACATTTCTACATAAGAAAATTCTATATAATGCAACACGTTAATAATTCCATGTGTTTATATCTTTCTTATTTCAAATTTTATATACCATATTATTATAAAGGTATTATAGACAATTTTGTGTTGCGTTTACAGTTTTATTAAAAAGAAAAGTTTACCTTTACATGTAGTAATAATGTTTTGCAAGGAACATGAAGCCTTCACCACAAACGAGACGTGTAAGTCCCCATACTATATTGTGGTAGGAGATACACTTCAAGACAATTACTTTCGGCCAACGTTTTTTCTGATTTATACAGTACATCGCTACATAAATCATGATACAAAAGTAAGTTAATACAAAACCACATGACAAAAAATTGTTACGTTTAGTTCGTCACATAGCAACAAAAGTAGTCCTAGTAAAACCTACCTACTACCTATATTCAATAATATTTTTTTATAAAATAGAATTGGGCTTTATAAAGAAAATTGTTTTTGACGGGTGTGAAATAGAAATAAAATAAAATGGACATAATTTTCAAAATAAAATATTTTGTGGTATCGTTGTCGTATTGAAATAACTACGTTGTTTTGTGAATATATTACTCGATTTCAAGAGTTTACTAACGCGTATCAATCAAGTAGGTTTTTTTTTTTCTATGAAATAATATATTATCCTGATTTTATTTTTTGTAAAATAAACTCGTCCACGAAAATACCTATTTAAATTAAAAATAACTAAATTGTGACAGTTATTTTGTCCTGCAGTGCATAAATAAAAATAACACGTTATGTTTGAAGGCACAAGGTTGGGGATGGAAAACTTTTAATTGAAAAAACTCTGTACGGAGTCCCCTTTGTTCCACTTTGTCAGTTCCCCAGTGTAACTTCCAACGTAATATTAAGGTTACTGTGTTGCTAAGTTTTTTAGTACATTTCGACCCCATTGTGCTCTAAGATCAAGCTTAAGTTTCGCCGAAACTGTCAGTAAAATTAAACCATTAGCTTTTGGTTAATTAAACTTCTTTTTCATTCTTAGGAAAAGGCAAATGAAATTGTACTTACCAATACATAAACAAATAGTTTATTTGTGAATTAGGGGACATACAAAGGTATACAATTTTATGTAAGGTGAAAAACTTGAGGTAGTCCAGATGTCAGTGAATTTATTTTTAAAATTTATTCATTCATTCATTTATTATAATTGGTAAGTACATTAAGAGGTAAGAACTTTTATGCTAAAGTCCTGCAGTGGGCTGTTACATCTTTAAATGATAGAGACCACATAACATACATTAGAGTTTCCTGGTATAAATTGCTACCTTACCAATGAGGCCGCCTTTTTGTACTTTAACAATATTATGGGTTATAATTATTTCGCTTTTTTTGTGTTTTTATTTTATGTTCCATTTATTGTAATTTTTAAATATGTAGATAAGATACTAACCAAATGTACTTAAACTTTGCAGAAATTTCTCGAAATGCAAACCGTTATTAAATTCATGAGTTCACAGCGTTTTGTTGTACTAGCGTCAAAATTGGTTCTTTATTCAGTTTGCTTACTCCACCAGGTTTATTAGTAAGGCGTTAATATAGCCGGTATAGCTAGCAGCTAGGCCATTTACTTGGTCGGCTTGCAAGAATATGGCGCGGGACAAGGAATAAACTTAAACAATATTAATTAAAATTAAAATTTTATTATTTGAAATAATTGGTTTAAGCTTTTCTGGATTCAAGTTTTTGTGTTCACAATCAAAAGGACTTTATTTAAAGTAAGATATTTTAACAAATCATTTTTCGACGTCAAATTTTAATGAAGTTACAAGTTTTGTTGCCAAAATTATGTGCGACAATGTTGCATGATGTTACTCGGCATAAATGAGACTCGTGCCGCAAACAACAACTACGCTTTACACTATAATAATTTACCTGTCCGTTATTCCTTTCAACTGCACCATACACCTAATTTGAATGAAATGCAATTCATGGTGCATTATTAAATTTAATTATCCTGCGAGCACTTTATGAGTTAATTTTAAAGCGATGAATGTTGCGGTGGGCGGCGACTTGAGATTCAACCGGTTTTTTAAATATCGTTAGGAAAGAAAATTGTAATATAAGTGATAGGCCGGGAGATGATGACAGAAATTTTTAGGTCATTTGTTACAGTATGGCGGTTTTACAGGGGTCTTAGTACACAATGACAAAAAGAAAAATGATAGTCATAGCGCTGGTACTGGCGGCCCAATCGCGAAAAAAAAAATTGCAGATTTTCGGCATCATCTCCTGGCCTATGACAATGGGCTCATTCTGCCGTTGCCGCTAAAATCTCTAAATTTAGGTTGTTGGACTCTTTCATTCATATGGGAATCGAAAAGGATGGGGAGATGAATGAATTTAATTTTGAATGAATGATATTTAAAATAAGCAGCGCAGCTGTCTAATTCAGCTTAATTTAGTCGGGATAATTGTGCATGCTATATTTACGTTCAATATTTAAATAAATAAAATATTATCGTCGGGATGTTTTAAAATTCCTGCTAAATTACGCGTAAAATCGAAGTTTAACGTGTCTAATTGTAGGTTGGCAATCACCTGTCCCTTTTCGTTCTTAAGAACGTGAAAGAATAGCAACATAAAGGACATCATTCACGTTTCATAGAATGTTGGACCAAAAAAGTAAAAATGCCAGCCAAGGAAAAAAAGTGTATTTTTCGGATAGAACACGTCGTAGTTTCTATATTTCTTTACTTTTTTTTACATTTTCTTATTATTTTTTTATTATTTTTTACTTTTTTTTCTTAATAATAAACAAAAAAATGTTGATGAATGATCATTATTATGCATCATAATAATACTTTCATGATATATTTTTTAATTATATTAAACAAATACATACTTAATTCAAGTGGGTCCCTATTATATTAAAAAAAAAAGAAGTTAAACTACATAAAATAAAGAAATATAATATATTCAATACAATATTACTACATGCGTTGTGACATGCGTCAAAATAATACTTTTATAATAAGATTTTTATTATTTAATTAATAGCTTCTAACAATACAACCATGGGGTGCACAGGATTAGTGTCATAGTAAAAGAATACAGGAATTGTGTGTTCTACCCGAAAGTTATACTTTTTTCTGCTGGCCGGCACTTTTACTTTTTTGGTCCAAAATGAATGATAGATATTTTAGCGGCCACGCAGAATTGAGCCCAATATTGTATACATACTTTTATATATTACTAGCTTTACGCCGCTTTAATATTATAAAGAGGAAATGTTTTGATTGTTTGTTTGTTTGCATCGAATAGGCTCCGAAACTACTGAACCGATTTCAAAAATTCTATCACTTTTGGGTAGCTACATGATCCCCGGGTAACATAGGCTTCATTGTATTTTCAAAACATTAGGGATCCGCACCAAAACTGTGAACGTGATAGTGGCTAAATAAATTATTCACCATAAACTTGTATTGTGGGACTTCCGCAAGATGTCACCTGAATCACTTAACAATAAACCGGGAACCACACTAGTACCTAGTATAGCTAGTGCTACCTGTACAAAACAACAGAAATTGGCCTACAGATAGAGGAAACCTTCATGATATTTTCCGTATCAATGTACTTACGTGTGCTATACCGAGGTTTCCTTGAGCAGTCACCCTTTTTTTTTTTTTTTTGGAATTGACCTATGCTTGAGTCGAAAAAGTACGACGGATCAAGCTTCTTAACCAGCCCCCCGTTGACTCGCTGGTAAAGCCTGAGCAAATAAATAAAAAACCTGCTCTGGGGAGCCACGTGTATATTTTTATGACTATAGCAACAATTTCCCTTATAAAATTAGTTCCATTGAAATTCCGCAATATGGCGAGGTTTTCTATTTCTCTGGTCGGGCTTTATATGTGACTACTTTGGGGAAAAGCAAGTCCGTTATGTGGCTATATATATAGCTTGGTAAGTATAGATATGAGCGAACAACTTGAGCAAACGAGCCAACTCAGGCCACTTAGGCTGAGGAATGAGCGTGGAGAGACAATAATACATTTTAGTATGAACTTATCGTACCACGTAATATCTTGATCAGCTGTATGCGGTTGTTTAGCGACACAACCGAGCTTTAAATTAAAAAATCTTCTACTACACTTTAGTAGTGGATCCTTAATTAAATTCTTAAGGTTTTTCGCTTAGTGGGGACCGGCTTTCAGGCGCTCGCTTAATGAAAACATCGCGGCGAGATTGCCTCGCGACACGCTAGCTTTGATTAATTTACCCGATCTGTGACGTCACTATTTAAGTTAACTTTATTTATTAGTATTTCGCTTTTGGAGATAATTTTTGTTGTTGTTTTAGTTAGATATTTTTTTTATTGGTTTCCATTTATCACGGTTTTCAATTCCGGAACACTTTTTTTTTTTTCATTATGTTGTACATAGATCAGTTAATTAATAGAAGCAATAAAACAATCGAATATTAGTTGCGTCGGAAAATTTTCATATTTTTTCCTACATATTACACAATACCTAAATTTTTTGTATGTACAAACTGTGCATGCTATATTTACGTTCAATATTTAAATAGATAAAATATCATAGATATTGAAAGTCTAAACATCAGTGAGACACATAAAGGATTGTGCGAAAACTAAGTACATAAATAAATTCACGTAACCTGAATTAATGGCTACATTCGAAACCAAGTTTCGAAACCAAACTTTGTATGATATTATATTATTTACAGACAACGTATCAAAATGGAAAGCTTCCATTTTAATTAGGTACTTACTTATATAACTTTCTATCTCGTTCAGTGGTGTATAAGAAAAACAAAAGAAGACAGGGTCAGTTATTTGAACAAGTTAAGACACGGCGGCGGCGGCCAATATGTAAGTCACTCACTAAACTTACTTTACTTTTCTCCTACTAGAACATTTCCGCTCTATCTAGGGTTCCCTCTAATAAGGCTAAAAAATGTCGTACTTTTTTCATATTATAAATTATTTTCATTATAACTATAATTCAGTAATGAAAAATTATAATACGTTAAACGTAGTATAATATTACCTTGACGAAATACAAGTAAATTTCAACACTTCCAAAATATTACATTAATGGAAAGAAAATCCTTATTTATATCCTAAAATTACCAATAATAAATTTTTTTTCTTTTAAAATAGGACAAAATATATATTTCTTCCATGAAAGAAAACTTGAATACAAGTGAAAATGTCCACTGCTGGACAAAGGCCTCCCCTAAAGGTCTCCACAACGATTGGTTCCGTCCGCGCTGCCCGTATACAGCCACCATACCGCCACCCTCACCAGATCGTTAATCCACTTCTTAATTACTAACTAACTAACATTTTTTATTTTGAATTGAAGCGAATTAACAACATTGATCTTGGGCAGAGATTCGAACCCGCATCCCCTTGGCTGGCCGGGTCATATACGCGTACTACCAATTGTACCACCGAGTTTCAGTACGAGCAGCCCAGCAAATTTCTTTAAGCACATATTCTAATGGTTCTCATTTTTTTCTTCGTCTCAAACGAAGGTCTAAAACAGTAAAAATGAAACAATGGTAACAAAAGGTTTTTCACGAGAACTCGAACATATTTAGGAAAACGTGTAATCTTTTACATAAGAGTAAAAAACAAAAGACACTCAGCCAATCATTGTCATTGTCATGATGAGATGACAGCAAAACTCTTTGCTACAACACTAACACCTTCGAAAAAGTAATAAACTATAGCATTAAAATTTCTAAATAATATTTGGAACCCGAGACATTATGTGTTGGTTCAACCCTAGCGGAGTTCTCGCAGTTTCGGCCAGAGTGAAGCAAAGTAAGGGTCGGCGAGGAATTAGATTTGTTAAGAAGTTATTTGGACGTGATGAAATACGGTTTACTTGTTAGTACTACATTTTATTGCACCCACTGGTTCTCCTTTGATGGAACGTGTAGCGGAAACAAAAATAGTATTTAAATTCGAACTGTCTAATAATGTATATTAATAAAAATAAATCCCCGATTCGTACTCGTATGCACCCATATAATTTTTTTTTTGCTTTTATCTTTGTTGTTAGGGCAATGTTTGTATAAACATTCAGTAACTGGATATACTTACAAAAAAATGGTATAGCTAGTTTTATGGTTAATATAATTGTATTAACAACTTAAAAAACAATGTGCTGGTATTCATGCAAAATTCAGAAGGAACCCTGTAAAATTATGTATTATAATAACCTCACGAGCCTGCTGAAATCCCCAACTTCATTTAACACGGAATAAGGCTATGAAGATACCTCCATTCAAACACAATACCCCAATTATACCAGCCGCCAGAATCACGCACTTACCAAAAAGAAAAGATACTTACCTCCTTATAGACTAAGAGACATAATAAGTAAGTAAGTAAGTAAGTAAGTAACACTATAATGTAAACACACTTCAATCTACTTATAACAATAATAATAATAAATAATAATAATGATAACATTATATTTTATTTTTGGTAAAAAATTAAAAATAAACCCAATTAGGCTTAATTTTATAAATTATTGACTAAAATTGTATTTCTTAATGTCTTTCAATTCTATTTCGAAGTTTTCAAAATCTGTTTGTCTGTGTTCTATTCGAACACGTTTTGATGAACTATATTTTGTGTTTTATAGTATAATAATAATAACATTTCACTGGCACTCTTCTAATAACAGGAGTGTAATAACTGTAGATAATTAATAAAAACTACGCGTGTTAATAAAAAAATAAAGACTTGAAGATACCAAAACGGTTTCAAGAATTATAGGCCCGTAAACAGCGCAGTCTCTTAGACTAAAGCCGAAATAACAGCCCCATATTAGACTAGTATCAAATGGAACGGTGCGATTTGGGTCGTGAATACGCCGGAGAATCACCCATTGTGGCGGCACAGAGTAAATATTTCAACAAATGGCGGACCGCATGACGATTATGAGCCGAAATTGAGCTGGAATTAAGCTGAAATTGAGCTGCTCGGTATCGCAATAGTCTTTTTCATTATGTTGCGTAATATTTAAGGAGTTTGTACGGCGTTATGAACTTAATTTATTTTGTTTTGTTGTTTTGGTTGGGTTATTACTGTGCGGAATTTGGTACGATCCTTGTGGAGTTTCTTAGGTCTTCTTGATGGGTACCTGTTATTGTGAGTAAAACAGATTTAGTAATGCTGTGCGTTCAATAAATGATTTATTCATGTAATTCACAGCCTCCGTAGACTAGTAAAAAACACACTCGCCTGCCATTAAGGAGGTTCTGGATTCGAACCCCGATCGATCAAAAAATCAGTTTGTGACATTTACCACAGCAGTTACTGTTTTGTAGGACGTTTCAGGCTGAACCACCTGAATGCACCTGATTGTCTGGAGAGAAACATGATTCCGTGCTCCAGAAGGCACGTAAAGCTTGGCTTGGACGCGTGGTTCAATAATAGGGATGTTTACTGTTGACTATGTACGAAATAAAACGTCTTTGATCACTATTATACCGGGGCGATTTTTTGAATGTTGAAAATCTGAAGTAGGTAAGTAAAACGTACAAAATTGGTCAATACAAAGCTAGGACGTCACAAGCTTGTAATCCTTTTAATAAAAAAAAGTGTTTTTCAAGCTCGGTCAACATCCCTATTCCGACACCAGGGCTATTATTTATTCTGTGACCAGGGTTAACGAGGTCAGTCGATGATATTATAACCCACACAAAAAGAAACACTAACTTTATCTTTTATTCCTACAAAACTTTCTTATCAATTGTGTTAAAAACTTATCACAAGAGATTTAAGGTTTATTTTACCACAAAAATAAAGCATTTAACAAAAGAGGAAAATGTAAATGTCTCCAAAGGGCGGTAAGGGACAGGAAGTACAGCATGAGTGATGGAAGACGGCGGTTAGATAACAATGTTTACTTTTTCTCAAAAAATGCGTACACAAATAATAAAAAGATACATACGAAAAAATATACCGGATCGTGGAAGAGATATAGAAGAGATAATAAACGATTTTTTTCTATGGAAGAAGAAAAATGATACTTGCAGGCCTGCTAACTGGAAAACAAGATTTTGGGAAAATTATGTATGGTCTCGTCAGAAAGGGACACAAGCGTAGGTCAGAAGAGGAAAGCAAATCCAATTGTTCTAACTTCGTTTATTTAGTTAGACTAGGCGTACCCACGCAGCAACTTTATGACCAAAAAAGAGATGAGTTCGATTTTTGTACCTATACGACAGGTATAATCATTTTTCTAGTATCGTATTCTACCTTTAAAAAGTTCTCGAATTCACACTAAGTACGTTTATTCGACGCTCTTACGGTGAAAAAAAATATTGTGAACCCGCAAAGGAATTCAAAAGTTGGCGTGAAGTCGAACAACCCGCACTGGGCCGGCGTGGTCGACTAAGGCCTAGTCACCCTAATTCAAGGTAGGCTCGAGCCCCTCATAATTATAATAAAAAATAATCACCAAAATGTATGAACACGTATCACTATAGAATGACTGTGAAGAAAGAGATAATTCTTGTTTGTTTTTTAATGGAAAGGAAATAAAATACGCAAACGAAACCGGAGGACAAACAGCTAGTCATTATAAAAGTATCATCCAAGTGTGCGTCGCTAATGTTATCCTACCCATTCATCAGGATCACATACAAACTGAGACTGTCGTTAGCACCCGAGCTTTTGCTTCACCATGGGCTCTGATTCTAAATGTTACGCTCTTGTATATATATACTCGTACGTCTCTTTAAAACTTCTAAGATCAAAAAAGGATAGGAGATCGCCAATTTAGTTTTAGGAACGTCTATTACTGATTTATCGCGTCGATCGCATGTTTAGGACGCATGCGAATATATTCGACTTGAATTGCCAAATTTTTATGGTTTTTTTACTTATTTTATTTTTATTTGATTTGTTTGATGTTTTTTATTTCAAATATAATTCGTTAACAGTGCCATTATGTCCCTACCAAAGAACTCGAGCCTAAACTGCCTAAACTAAATATCACTGTTTTTATTTATTTAATATTCATTTAAAATTAGATTCCTCTGTCCTTCTCAGTTCCTATACGAATGAATACCGCCGATTTTAAAGTTTATTTTTTTTAATTGACCTATGCTTGTTTCGAAAAAGTACGACCAATCAAGCTTCAGCGACCAATCAAGCAGCTTCCGGACTTGAATAGACTATAAAGTTTAGAGTATGATTTTAGAGAATTAGAATCATTGCCTATACGTTAAGGAGGACGTTATTTACGCTACATTTACGTTTTTAGCGTAAAATGTAAATGTCACGCGTAATTCAGTTAAGCGTCGTGTTTCCGTGGGACCGTTTCGGCTCGCACTTGACGAGTGTAAAAGTACGGGAGAGTGTATGGTTTGCAAAAAAACCGTAATCGTTTTGTACCTTTCAAAAATATTTTACATATATTCAACGGATATAAAAAGCACTGAATCTTGTTGTATGATAAAAAACTCAGGCACATAAAAATCACTAACACACATTTTCACGGGTTTTCTCCACGATTTCGTTTTAAATTGAGCTTACCGATGCGCGATCCGCGATGTGTGTTAGTGCAGTTAACAACCGCGAAAATCTAAGAATGTACATAAAAATCAAATTATGAGGTAATTATTTCACACAAATATTTCACGTTCGTGTAATTGGCTTATTAGCATGCCATTGGCTACTGACGACGCTATTCGTGTGGCTGGTTTTTGGGCCGAGACTGTCTGAGTTTGCTGTCGACTCGAAAAGACGAAGAAGCATGCCATTATGAATTTTGTTTGTTATGTAACGTAGTAATTTAAAAATTTCAATAATTATTTAAGAATATATAATAAAATATCATACATTGAGTAGAACTCTTCTTAACCTTTCGAAAGTAACCTAAACCTAACCTACTTAACTAACAAACTTTTTCCCGTACTTCAACAAAGGAAAACTTTATATTATACCCTCCAGTTCTTTTGCTGACGCTACCACGCAGAGCAACAATAAAAATCTTAATGAATTGGCAGCGGCCGTTGCGTGACGCACGCGATCTGATCGGGGGGCAAGGGGGGTGTTTGCCCCCAAGTTGTCCCTAAATCAGGGCCCCCGGCGCTAGATCAAATAAACTTAGGGAAGGTTTATGTCCCACGCCTGTTACTTAAATATATTGTAATTAAAATGAACATGCGCTAATTGGTCATTCTCCCTACTTTCTTTTACTGCAACTTATACACAGCACAATCCATTGCTGAACTAATAGTAGGTACTAATACTTTATCTTGATCGGTCGATTGATTATGGCTATGCTAATACACATTCTCTGGATGAAGAGGCTTAGAGGCTGTATCCACTTTTTGTGTTCCTTTCTTTCTGTGCACTGGCATATAAACCCAAAAATTTAACAGTGCTCACCTGTTGCTCTAATTTGAAATAACTAGTATAAAATAATCGGTTATTTTGGTGGAAATCACAGTTCTGTATCGTCATTAGACGGGCCCGTAGCCTAGTTGGTCTAGCCTGCCTTCGAAGCACAGGGTCGCGAGTTCAAATTCCTTGATAAACACTTGTGTTTGCCTTGTGTCTTGTATGTATGTTGTTTTTTATTTTATTTTACTTAAGTTAGTATATCAGTTCTCTGATCCCCTTAGTACAGGCGCCACCTAGTTTGGGTCAGATGGCCCCACATATTTATTTATCAAATTCCTAAAGGGTTTGTCCAAATCTTAACATGTATAAAATATGTATCTAAACAACCTAACTAGAATTTATATAGTAAGTTATAATGTGTCTTAATTTTTCCTAACCCAGGGTAAAAATTATGTGAGTACCCTAAGGCGATGACGGGTTGTCATTCTCTTATTATACAGGGGCGTGGCTTGGAAGTGAATTCTCCAAGTTGCTATGCCAAAGGGACATTTAATTTTTTTTATTGTTCTTAGTTCTTTCTTACCGCATTTATAAATGGCGTGACGAAGGTTTTGGGTTATTATAATTGCTATTATATTCGTAATTACCATTGTAATGATAATCATTAATTACAGTAGAGCCCCCATTTTGAATATAATTTTGTAATTTATATTAATTTAAACATTTACTATAAAGTGCTATTTGTTTGCTATTGCTAGTTCTATAAGTATTTTTATAACACAAAAATAGATCAGAAAGTAGATAATTTACACTTCTTGTTTATTGAAAACTAGCTGACCGCCTGCAGCAACGCCTGCGTTGTTTTTTGACATTTCCGTGTAAAGTTTTTTCCCGTAGGAATGAGATATTTCCCGTGGTAAAATGTATCTAAGATTTTGAACGGAATTATAAGGTGCAAAAGCGGAATTAAAATCATGCAAAATTTTATTTAAAGTTAAGCTAATGAAATGAAACTAAACTTGAGCTCAATAAATGCTACTACAGCGTCAGCAGTAGACCTTGCTAGCTGGCAACCCTCTCATACCTTACTTACTTACTCCGCTGGCTCAGCGATCCAAAACCCTCATTATATCCGTATTTTTTTTAATTCCAATATCTATTAAATTCTATAACTGAGCTAGCATGTTATTTTCTTCAGAAAAAACTTATGTGAAAGAAAGTAATAATTTCGCTTGAAGACATGAAGACTTCACTTGGAGACTCTGAAAGTTTGAAAGTTTATTTCCTGTTGAAACGAGCTCAAAGGCAAAGTTGGAATGAAAATACTTTTTTGTAAGAATATTTCTTCTTAGATAAGTGTTACGAGTATCTTACTTAAATTAGTTGTGTAAGCTGAAGTCTATAATTTAGGTCTTTTCAATGTGACACATAACATTATAACTAAGACTGGAACTGGATCAAAGCGAAAACGGCAGCGCGATCAAAGAACAGAAGCCAGCATATGCGGTTGGACATTCGCACTACAAAACTCACCCCTAAGCGTACGGAATACGAGCGTTCTCACGGTCAATATGTCCAGCCGCTTGAACTGACTACTGCATGTCTTGCAGCCGTCTCATAATTATTTGTCTAGGTAAACAATGAGGAAGTGTCCTAAAAAAATCTAATTAGTCCGTCAGTTAGATTACTAAAAAATAATGTACACGTTTTTTTTTTTTCGTCTGGCAAACGAAAAATGCCGACGATACAGCACTTTGAAATTTCCAGTAACGACACGCCGCCATACAAATTGTACGAAACAAGTGACGTCATAGTAATAATAAAAAATAATAATAATAATTTGTTTATTTTCTCACCACAAAGATACAATGACATATTATCAGGTAACTTATCACTAGTATTTGTGGGAGACTGGAGCCTAAACTAAGCCGAGGCTTGTATTTTAGGACTCCAGGCTTCCATTTTATACAAAGTCGAGGCATAAAGAGTTGCTAGGACAGACAATGTGGAACACATAAACTAAGAAAAAGATACAGTACATAGTAGTACAGTACATAGTATAGTACATTAGTACCCTTCTCATACATTTTGATTCGGTAAATCTACGTCAAATTGAAAAAAAATACGTGTTAAAATTTTTTCGATAATCTAACAAAGGGATTATTTAGAATCGATTACTTTTTTCCGAGGACACTTCCCTATTATCTGTTGTTAATTCTGTGATTCTAATAAAATAATATACAATTGTCAACAAGACAGCAGCTGGAATGAAATACTGGCCCGACCACTGGCATACGAGCTTACGAGAGACTTGCCTGTATCGTATATGCTAATGATTTAGCGAACTAGAGCAAGCTGCAATATTTGCATTTTCATTAGCTTGAACTGGAATATATTATTATCAAATATTACACACAACTGTGTTAAATTATCTGTGTTACACATCATTTGATAGTAAACAAGACCAGGAAAAAAACCTCGAAAAATTAAAAAAATTAAATAGTTATGAATACAGGATACAAATTACAATGCATCTGATCAACTGTCAGTCATAGACAATTTTTTTCCGGAAACATTTGAACTACTATATTGTACTAGTGTACATAGAAAATACACCAGCTGTGAACCGCATGTAAAATATATTTTTTCATTAAGATGTAAGTGAAAAAAAAAATTGAATGTCCGGGGTGAAAGCTCCAAAATCCGGGGAACTTACGCTTTCGGTCATGGGGGGCATGTTTTAGAAATGGCAGCCCTAATTATGAATAACACATCTATAAGGTACCTTTTACCGCGAGAAAATCCCTCGTTCCCACGGGAAACGCTCTGTTAGCGTGGTCGGAGTCTCGGGACGAAAAGCTATTCGCTAGTGAACAGGCCTTAGTCGACCACGCTGGCCCAGTGGGGGTTGGTCTACTTCACACACAATCTTCTAATTACTTCGCAGGTGTGTGCAGGTATCTTCATGTTGTTTTCTTTCCCTGTAAGAGCGTTCAATAAACGTCGAAATCATATTGGTACATGTCGAGCCTTGAATCCGCGAACTTCCTAATGGAAGTCAACGGCCCTTGCCACTAGGCAATCAACGATCTTTCGTAACCGAGTTTAATTCACATTTTTCCCCAACTCACGTCAATTTAAATGATTAAGTAAGTTACTATAAAATTCTCACAGAGCTAAAAGTTCCGGCAGCGCTGGTGGCTGGTGGTCACTTTGGTGAGAATTCTGTTTTGTTTTTTACTGTGTAACTTACGACACCTTACAAGTAAACATCTTATGCAACCACTCTCGACCAAGACTGAGCGCAGATGGTCAGTGTTGGGCCAAGAAACTTCTGTTGAGCTTATTTTACTTTTGACAGAAAGACAAAAATTAAAACGGTATAGTAAGGGCAAGAAATCTCTACCAGGGCACACCAGGGCAAGTTTTGGATATGGAAATAGAGTAAACAAAAGTGATGCGAGTTGTTAGACGATTAGCAATAAAAATATATTTAATAAAATACTTAGCTCAACTAATCTTGATTGATAAGCAAGCAATCGCCTTGTCACAGGAACTTCGCTAGTTGTTTGGCCACAACATAACCGTCAAGTCGTTCACTACATACATTGTTCATGTAGCACTTAAAGTTCCAAGCCGTCGTTCACAATATCGCTGAAGTGCATGTTTACCAGCTGCGTACTGGCTGCACGCTACTTCAGTTTCAGTTTCTTTGAAAACTTTTGAAACACTTCGCATTCCTGTGACATACACAGCGATAAAGTAAAGTATTGTACGTATCTAACTTCCGACTACAATATAAGTAGGTATGAAAATCTAAACCAAAAGTTTTTGGAGAAGAACGGCCAGCGGAAACTTCACATGGTGTCGCATCTTTTCAAATAATAATATATTTAGAACTAGCTGTCCGCCCGCGACGTTTTCAGTGCAGTTTCTCATAGAAATTAGATATATTCCCGCGGTAAAAACTATCTAACATAACATGTTGACCGCGGACATAAGGTACCACCATACAAAATTGCATTTAAATCGGTCCAACAGTTTTGGAGATTAGCCCGTACAAACAGACAAACAAAAAATTTAAAAAAATCTGGATAAGTTATACATTAATTCTTAATTCCCCTGACTCGGTTTTTAGCTTTCTTTTTCTATCTACATATTTTCGACCCTGTGTTTCGAGAATTTTCTGAGGACTCGGTGTTTTTCTATCCTTATATTTTTTTACTAACACTCTGCCTATGTTATATTTTTTTGGTAAAAGTACTCTATATATTTTTCCATAACGCCATCTATTACCACAAACATACAAACGCGGGAAAGCACGTGGACGGTGGACGATTCGAGTTTATACGCAGCCTGTGACGCTGATTGCGTTAGCTTTCTCAGCGACAATCTGCATGTAAACTTTGATATCTGATCGCTTACGTTCGTCTTCCGCCTCTGTGGGTGTGGCCGTTTAGGTATAAAATACAAGTAACAGACAGACTTACCTTCTCACATGGTCCAAGAAAACAAGGTCTAACAATTATAAGACCACGTGACTGACACAAGCTTAAGTCATTTTGCGCTGTTCATCCTTGTCTATTACACGCATTCGACAAGGATGAACAGGCAAAATGACGTAGAAATGACGTAGGCTTGTGTCAGCCACGTTGTCTAATTGTTAGACCTTGTTTTCTTGGACCATGCCTTCTCATTTGTAATTATTAGTATTAATTTTTGTCTATATCATTAGAGCTCCTTTTCTGGTAGGTATTGCAGACCTGAAATTCTGTTATATATTTTTTTAATACCGGAAAAAATATTTTTTTCTCATTTTTAATAATATTAAGATACTGAAAGTAGAAAATAAATATTCAATAATTCAGTTACCAAAACAACTAACTGTCTGACCTACATTCAAGCAAAGTGATAGCTATAAATCATCAGAGCACCCATTTCTGTCATCATCAAATTAATATCACGTCCAAAACTTCTAACAGCCTAACGAATTTGGTCTTACAGTAAATTACAGACCTGAAGGGACTGTCTATAGCTTTTGGAATAATCGTAAAGTTCAAGTCGGATTGACCTCTAGTACAGAAAGAAGCACATGTGGTTAGACATTCGCACTACGAAATTCACCCCTAACGCTACATAATACGGGCGTTTTTAAGGTTACCATGTCCAGGCGCATGTTTTTCTACTGTACAATACTACTTTTACTTTTACAGAGTACAACACGTAAAGCCTTTGGTCCTGGCTACTATCTACGGATATAGTCGTTATAGGAGTCGGGTCGGATGCCTAAGCCAGTTCAACACTTTATTCCGACACCAGGGTTTATGTCATAAACTTTATGAGGTAGGTTAACCTCGAAATAAACACAATAAACAAGCAAGAGTACAACAGTTTACTTTCGAGCTGTTTGAGGTGCTAGGCTAAGAATTGGACCAAGCTGTCTCTTCCTAAGAATGTCTTAAGACACGAGAAACAGCTAACCTCCCAGGGTTAAGAGACATTACAATTACAATCCCACGTAAAAAAGAAGGCTCAAGGTATAACTCGACGGTG
The DNA here is from genome assembly GCA_948473455.1 of Teleiodes luculella. Classification (NCBI taxonomy): domain Eukaryota; kingdom Metazoa; phylum Arthropoda; class Insecta; order Lepidoptera; family Gelechiidae; genus Teleiodes; species Teleiodes luculella. Next base: position 706,864 of record OX419590.1, read on the forward strand.
ACAATTCATTTATCTTATTAAAAACCAAATCTGTCAGTCCCAAAGTACAGTTCGCAAATTCATTACGCGTTACACAACACGACCGTCGGCAAATAAATCTCTCGTTTGGAAATTGAATTGTTCTAAACGCCGACATTGTGATAAATGCGCTTCGTTCCATTTAGTGTTGCCAGCGCTGGTAAGAGTGGGACAAATCACTGAGCAGTAAACATACATATAGCCCGTAAAACATATTTTAAGTCTCGAGTTTACAGTCCTGAAAAAGGGAAAAGTGCACGTTACTAGGTTTTTTTGCCTAATAGATTTTTTTTTTCATATTGTCGTAGATTTTTGTTTTAAATTTTAACTACCTACTCGTATTAAGACTTTTTTTGGGTTACGTTAACATAGAAATACATGAATACTGGATAACATAGTACAGTCAAGTCTTATTAAATTATAAATAAAGACACGATTACAAAAAAGCGAGAAGGACAAAAAATGCGATCCTATAGAGTTTCTTCGGCGGGTTCTTTTCCACAGCTAAGTATGTTCAAACTAGCGAACCTGCCAGTTAGGTATGTTCAAACTAATATTAATATCGCATCACCTCTTTAAATTATATTGTTTATAAGTACTTTGTTTATTAGTTTCAGACGAGAGTCAGCCTTGGTTTCAGCAAAGCTGATCTGACGTCGTTAAGTGTTTTAAAAAACCTATGATGAGTAAAATACGAAGATTTTGAGGTAGATACATTAGACTTGCACTACAAAATAATACATACAAACATATCACATCACATGTTACGTTATGCTTTACGTGTGGTACGTGTTATAATACATTTTTTAGCTCATGTATTTTATTCTGGCAATATATTGCGCGATAATGTGTATCGTCCTCCAAATCGATTTCGTCTCGTAGCGATATGACGCGAATATCATTTAGGTTGCCTCCTGCCTCCCAATGATTTATTACAACTCATACATATAGATAAATAAAGAAATAATGGGAATTTTATGCTAAAACTGAAATCAAGGATTAATTATTTATAGGTTTTCTGTTGCTACTTTATGTTTGTATTCAGGTAAGCTCCTCTATCATTATTACTTTTATTAATAAACTAGCTTTCCGCCTTCTCGTGGGAATGAGGATTTTTCCCGCTGTAAACGGTAGTGAGGTTACTCCCCGAGGTATATTCTATCTTTATATTAGGTTTCATTCAAATCGGTTACAGAACTGATTTCAACTACATGGTTTCGTAGCCTATTTAATGTAAACAAACAATAAAATCTTTCCTCTTTATAATATTATTCTAGCTTTCCGCCGCGGCTCCGCCCGCGTAACAGTTTTTCCCGTATGGGAATGAGGCATTTTCGCGCGGTAAAAGGTAGCCTATATTACAATAGTTTATTTTGAAATCGGGACAATAGTTTTTGAGCTTATTCATTAGTCATTACAAACATACACACACGCAAAAATACAATTTTTTCCTCGTTATAAATGTTATAATATTAGTATAATTTAAGTACCTAACCCTCCCTCACCAATAAATAAAAATACCAATTTTAATCATGATGAAATACTAGTAAAATACGCCTTATATAATGTAGATATGAATGAGATTTTTGTTTAAATTATCTTTATTTTTCCGATAATTCAGACTCCCATTGTTTGCGCTATCCCTTTCGGAATTATTTCTCGTATGCTAATATTTGCTGAGGAGGATTATCGTATATTTTCTTGGGACGGAAGGGTCCGAATTTTTTACGGGATGTGTTTTTCAAGCGGTTTGCTTAAAAAGGGGTATCAATGTTGCCTACATCGACCTAACATACATACACGTTGAATTGAGAGCGTCGCCGCGTCACCGGTGGCTAAGTGGCTAAGGCTGTTACTTTCCATTCGGAAAGTGCGAGTTCAAACCTCGGTACGTACCAATGTTTTTCGATTTCGAATTCATATGTATGTTTATTTGACGCTCTTATGAAGGAAAATATCGCGAGGGAACGTACACACACTTGCGGACAAGTTCAAAGTTTGTGTGTAAGTTGTCCACTCCGCACTGAGTCAGCTTGGTCGACTAAGGTCTATTCACCCGAATTGTTTAGGGTAGGCTCGAGCCTCTCGGTGAGGACATTATATAAGCTGATGACAAAGTAACGATGACCTATATCAGTGGACCGCTGTACTAAAGCACTAAAGCTTCTCTATTTTGGGGGAAATAATTATAATTCTTTATTTATTGCAGGTTGAATCACTTAAAAAAATATATAATTTCGTGCTTCGGAAGGCACGTAAATCAATTGGTCATGACTACTATATGGATTAGTCGTTTCATGAGCCATGTCAGAATTATTGACACCAGAGTTTGCGGTTTAGATTAACCTTGAAACCCTCGTTTATTTTACCACTTTTATAGCTTCATTTTAATTTAAATAAATAAATTGTATTCACGGCCACCAGTCTATTCTGTTATCATAATACAAAAAATAAACCAACAGATAACGTTATTATTGTAAAGTATATATTTTTCACCAGATCGGTGTGAAGATAACAGGATGTGGCCCCAGCTCGAGGCGTGTCGTTGGAAAATATGAGGGCAATAGCGACCCCTGATTCGGGGATTCCTGTGATTGGTCGACGAGATTATTTCAAATTGCATCTTCGCTTCTTACCCGCGGCTACGCTTGTCTATGTTTTTCTTGTGAAGATTAATGTTTTTAGAAATCTTCGAGTTTTAATTAAAAAATATCCACAATCTTACCTTAGATTGTGGATATTTTTTACATTTTAAACAAACATACCTTTATTTAAACGATAAAAATCAAAATCAACATTTTTTTATAATAACGACGCGCCGTTACAATTTTTTTAGTAGCGTCTCAAAATATACTCGTCGATTAGTACCTACTGTAACTTTGCTGTCGCTCTACCACCACAATGTATTATAAAGGTTTACTATAAGCGCAAACAAATTTGTAATCGTTCGCATTTTTACTTGAGACAGGTCATTCTACGAGTATTGGTGGTGTATTAGGTATTCTTACTATTTAAAACTAGGATCACGTTCCAGCCGCAGCGGAGAACGGAATGGAAAACAGAAGCATTTCCTCTCTATAGATGTTTTTACATTGCTCTCAAACATGTATGAGATCTGTTAGTATTCTAGCACTGCACTGCACGGGTCCATATCATACAGGGTCTTACATATTTACTACTAGCTGTACCCGGCGAGTAGAGATGTGCGTAGGGCTGTCTTCTCTCCTTATCTTCCTCATACTCTCCACACACGCAACTCACACACACACAGACCTAGACCTAGACACACTGACATGCACAAGTATTCATAATTACTTACTGGGAAGCTTCAACTCAAACCTTAAAAATGAAAACTTGAAAAATAAAAGAATTAATTTTTTTTTTTTAAGCTGTTGCCCGCTTACTCGCCTTCTTGTCGTCATGGTTTAACTTAGGTAGGTACCTCGAAACCATCACGGAAATTATTGGGGTAGTGCTATTATTTTCTCCTGTGCCACCGGCTTTTGATATGGCTTGTATTCCGTAGATAGTAAGCGAAACCAACGGCAGGTTTACCAACGAGGCTAGAAGACAGCCTAAACTATTGGTATCAGACACACAGACACATTAAGACAAAATTTCATCACTTAAATATGTGCACTGGGTGGGGTTAAACCCTGTGACCCTGATCTTCGAGGGTAGACCTACTATCAATTAGGCTATGGGGCTGTTGATACTAAAAAAATATCATAAATTTATCATTATTAAGACTCTGTACGAAGACTCTGTATATAATTTGCTGCGTCTTTCGCCGCGTGTACCAAGCGTTCAAACAACAGACATTTCTGGAACTAAACTTCATGAATCTTTTACAAGTATTCTGTGGAAATGTCAACAATACTGAAATATGCTGAGACGGGAACTCCAGTAAATAGTGTTTCCGTGATAGAATTCCTTAAAAACATTATTGAAGGAAACACAAAAGATACTAGTGAGAGGATAAATATCTCAATATTGTCATGTCAGACTGTTTTTCACTCTAATTTCTCACATCAGGGCTCTTACTACGTAAGAAGCGACAGCGTCGAGAAGCTGTCAAACGCGACATATTGACAGAACTACTATCACTATGTCGCGTTTGACAGCTTCTCGAGCTTGTCGCTTCTTACATAGTAAGTCCACATTATGAACACTAAGAATAGCTTACCTAGCTTACATTTGTATAATCTAAATTAGAACAGAAAAGAATAGTAGACAAAGTAATGAGTAGATAATGTAGTGGTGATGCAAAGGATTAATGTACCATAAGTGATACTGTTGATATTTTTGATGATACCCTGTATAACTTTAAATTCAAAATATTGTTTAAAGTGTTTAAACTTAATTCTGTTTAGTTGTGCTAAGTGATACTGTTGATACTTTAGAGGATACCCTATATAACTTTAAATCTAAAATATTGTTTAAACTTAATTCTACTTAGTTGTGCTAAGTAGATTAAGTATTTTTTCTTTATCTATTAAGATTCTATTTAAATGTGTCCATATATTTTTTTGTTAATCTTTTGTATTGCATGCTGTGGCTCCTACAGGTAGTGCAAATATGTCATATTTTATAGTGTCTTCCTATATTGTAATTTATTTTGTATTTTTGATTGTTCCACCACAGGTTGTCCTAATAAAAAAATAATCTTAAGAGTTTAAAGTCGCTTAAAGTCCTCTGATTCAAACCAGTAAGTGGAGAGCCCTAACCAACATAGTACTTTAATCATCATCATCGGCATTCAGCCTCTGTAGACGACTAATAAACCGCTCCGTTTACACTACATAGGTTCCGGTCTTTGATCCCGGATTGGCACTCATCGAACAAATATCCCTTTTTGTGAGAATTGCCCCAGTTTGGTCAGGACACTAAAGACTGAATCACCTCATCATCTCAGCTGAAAGACGTCCACTTCTGGACGAAGCCCTCCCCTAAAGATCTTCACTATGATCGGTCCTGCGCTGCCTGCATCCAGCGGGATCGCATGCCAAGAGTGGCGATTATGGCAATACCTCCCAATATTAATCACCTGACTGCAAAAATTAAAATAATCCCATGGTTTAGAAGGCATGAAAATCCGTTGGTCCTGGCTACAGTTCTTAAGCTGCCTAATAATTCTGACAGCAGGGTTTCGAGGTAGTTTAATCTTGAAACCCATACGAAAGCTATACAACCAAAAGACGCCCACTAACCAATGTAACATATTCTGAGTGTAGCAGCTTCCCAATGTTGCTTCAAAAGCAGAGAAAAAACATACAAAATACAGTATTCCCAAGCGGTAGTGCCAACTAACGAGAGACTTTGCATACTAATTGGTTCTCTCCGCGACTGAACCCTAAAAAAACAGTCTTTTTAAAAAGTTCTCAAGCTGGAGAGGCAAATTAACTTGCAGATTAACTGACTCAGCGTGGCCATAACTTAACATCGCGTTAAGTATAGAAGTTTTTCATTTACTTTTTCCAGAAAGATTAAGTTATGTAAACCAGCTGTGGATTCTAAATTAAATCATATTTTTCTTACAATTATTAATTGTTTTGTATTCAAGAGCTGCTGGCGCCATTTGTCAAAAGATATTAAATATTTATGAATTCCTATGGCTTTAGAATCCATGTGAAGAAAAACACACCTAAGAAAATTTTCATAAAGTTGTGTGTGCAACAAAAGACTCAAAACAGTACGTAGAGAGTTGGATGGGTTTCGTAGCAGTGTCTACGGTCCGCTACGAAGTGACGTAGCAACCGTAGCTATTGCTACGAGATAATAAAAACAGATTTTGAATATTAGTGTAGTAAAACCATAAACAAAATATTTTAGATTTTCGATTTCCTAGGTACGTTTATTCGACGCTCTTACGGTGAAAGAAAACATCACGAGGGACATAAACACAAACCTGCGAAGTAATTCAAGGGTTGTGTGTGATGTTAACCAATCCGCACTGGGCCAGCCTAGTCGACTATAGCCTATTCACCCTGATTTCAGGGTCTACTCGAGTCCATAACTATCCCGTTTTAAATCTTAATAGTTATGAAAACAACCGTGAAAGTTTTAAAAAGTATAATACTCGAGTCCCTCTAAAGACTAAGTATTAATATTTATACTCGATACATACTCGAAAATGTTATTCTTGACGTCATCGGCTGTACACCGTAACCTTATTTCCGTCCTCTGTTTGCATTCATCAATTTATTCCCTTCGTCGTCACGTCAAAGAGGTGTTTTTAGATAACACTTCCCGATAACACACTTAGTTCCACTCTCTACGTGGCGACACTATTATTGGGAAAGTAGTCCATTGCGTTGAGTTCAGTGAGGATTGTACTTTTCTTTTCTTCATAGTTGATTACATAACTAACGATTTATAACAGGGTAAAAAGACCACGGAAATCACCCCTTTTTTAAATCATAATTTCGTTTAACAGAACCCCCAAACTAGCTTCTTTCAAACGTCTTTTTGCGTTTATTTAAAATACTAAAGACACAATGTACCAAAAATCTTCCAAAATAAAACCTGTCGCCGGTTTGGTTCCTTTGCAAGTGAGTCGACAGGTGTTTCCATATCACGCGTCACGATCAGTGCTATGTATTCTTAGATACACAATGGTGGTAATTCTTCAAAGTCACACTCTAAAACTTCAATTTAAGTCGGTTTTTTTTATTCATAAGAGAACCGAAAAGATTATGAGATAAATGTATAAAACTTTGAATGAATGATATTTAAAACTAGAGCACAGCTTTCAAATTAGACGTAATTCTAACTTGGATATTTTCACTTTCACCTACACAGTGCGATCCACGCGTTAGATAGGTGTTTAACGTCTCTAAAACCTATTTTACAATGACAATCTCCTGTCTAAAAGAATGATGATATTTTAAATTAAAAATTGGACTTAGGTATAAGTAAATTTAGGGCCAATATTGTGTTATGATTATGAAATATTTAATAAAGCCTCAACATATTGCTTTGACCCTATGTCGAAGTAATAACAACATAAGCGGGTTGGGGTTTTAGGGAAGAAATTAAAAACGTGAGGTGACTGAAATGTTCAGCGGTTTAAGGAACCTGACCTTTGTTTTTATTATGGTATGGTTCCACCAGTATGTTCCATGGATGGGTCCAACATGGGGTACTAAGGAACTTTGATACGTAGAGCAGATTTAAAAAAAATATTTTAAAAATAGTAAAAAAATGCCAAAATGTTTTTTTTTTTCATGTATTATTAAACATGAAAAAAAATCATTTTGTGCGTGGCTCTGGTCTAAAGAATAGGTAATTATACTTTCTCTAACACCCTGTAATGGAGGTAATTTCAAAACGGCGGATGAATCACGTATTTTGACATTTAAATGTGAGATACTATCTTGTCACAGTGCTTCATGCTATTGGGGTAGGTGGAACACCACCTAGAAATTATTTTTATCATCATTTTCTGAGACAAAACTAAACTGTAGGTGACCGTAGGTTCAAGCGTGTTCAATTTTGAAATGTTAATGAATAAATGGTTTTGAGTTAAATAATAACGCTGACTTTTCAGTAAAATGAGATGTTGAGTTAAAATTCTGTTTAATTTACGACTTTATAATTTGAACAGGTTAACGCAGGATGTTGAATATAAAAGTTTTGTGTGTGTGTGAAAAGGTCTCATACTTATTCATATGTCTTCGGTATAAAATAAAGTTAATTTAAACATTTATGGAAAAATTTAACGTGCTTGCTGTGGTTATTATTTTAAATGAACTTATATTGTGATACCGTTATAAGGTTCTAAATCCATGTTTGATAAATAACTCATTTAAGACGATGTCAATTTATTAAAGCCGTGTGTTCCGGCTTAAAATAGAACTACACCGTGTCTATTTCTGTGAGGGTATTATTATCTAAAAGTAGCTCATGATACATGGCCCACAGAGGGGCTCGAGCATATTCTTAATTACGATAAACACTTGTTATAATATTAAAATAGTATTTTTTGAGAGAGATCTTAACTAAGATAAGTATAATCACTTCTTGTGGATTTATTACCATGGTAAGATATTTTATATATTACGCCATGTTCACTCCATACAAGTTGCTGAGATGAAGATGCTGCGGTGGATGTGCGGAGTGACCAGGCTCGACACGATACGCAACGATTACGTTCGCGGAAGCCTGGGAGTGCGTGACGTCGCCGACGCAGGCTGCGATGGTTTGGAAATGTGAAAAGAAGACCTCCAGAATATATAGGAAATGTGGTGACCAATCTGAACTTACCGGGGCCCAGACCCAGAGGGCGGCCCAAACTGAAATGGACAGATGTGGTCAAAAAAGATCTTAGCTCAAGCAATATGACCAAAGACGACACGTCTAAATAGAGCGAAGTGGAAGCGAGACACGAGGAAGGCAGACCCCACCATCAGATGGGAATAATAATTGCCCTAGAGAGAGAGAGAGGTAAGTATATTTTATTCTATGCTTATAATTTGATTCACATCATACAAATTTTTATTCCTTCTCAATTATTCGTTCTCTTTGACCTCAGCTTTACCTGAGGAAAGTCACAACGAAGGCACGCGTTAAGGGTAGAAAGTAATTGTTATTTTATCGCTGACAGTAAAAGACAGCCTCATGGAGTTATTATCATTTAAATATTTTACGAGCAATTCAAACCGAAGGAAGGTTACGACCTGGTTATATTTGAGTTTTAAACTTTTTAATGGATACTTTACATAACTTGTGGTGGGTAATGAAAGCGATGAGTTGAGAAAAATACAAACGATTTTGCCCTATCGCACAATTTATTTCGCTAATCGCTCTGTATCTATGTAAATTACTAGCTTAATGTGCTAGTTTAACTTGTCACACACATTAAGTGATTCAGTAATTACTGAAATACAAACTCAATCAAAATATAGTATTATTGTATCCATGGGCACAGAATACATTTTTAGTTTCAGGCCCTAGCCTAATCTATAAGTATAATAAAACTGTGGAGGTTGAAAATCTGTACATACAAAAAAATGCTAAAAATCGAGTCAGAGGGAAGTATATAGTTAGAACATATCCAGATTTTTTTTAATTTTATTTTTCTCTGTTTGTCTGTTCGTACGGGCTAATCTCCGAAACGGTTGGACTGATTTAAATGAAATTTTGCATGGTGGTACCGTACAACCCCGGTCAACATCTTAGATAGTTTTAACAACGGGAAAATATCTCATTCCTACGGGAAAGTCAAAATACAACGCGGGCGTAGCCGCGGGCGGACAGCTAGAGTCATAATACGATACGATATGACCACCGTGGCGACACGTTCTCATAGTCTCTGTACAGCGCAGTCTTTTTTTTTTATCAGCCATCTTTATTCCACTGCCAGGCAAAGTATCTACCAGTGGCGGTCATAGAGGTGTTTCTTTTTATTGCAGTCGTCAATATTCCTTGCTTTTCTACTACTTTCACAGCTATAACTATAACATTTCAAACCTAGACAGTGGCTTTGATCAGAAATATTTTAAGGTGAACTTGCCATGAATCAACCAAAATTAGATTTTTCTAAATAGACAAACAACCTATTTTAATAGGATAGTAATAATGATTATGATTAAAACGGGATATTTACCGTTGTATATTATAGTGGTGTGAGTTCCTGATATTTTTATGCAGACGCATGCATCATGATCACGGGACAGCTGTTATGCAAACAACCGGGAAAGTCTCGCCTAAAGGTGCCTAAAGGAAGGTTAGTAATCTCTTCTTAGCCCCAAAAATAACCCAAATTGTGACATCTCTGCAGCCAAAACCCGGTGCTTCCTCCTCTCGCGCATTTTCTTATTAAAATCCATTTTAATATGAAAGCCGGTGCGTCGCTTATCTCCGCGAACATTCTTTTCGCTCGACGTTACACAAAACGTTTAATTTCCGCTTAAATCTTACGGCGGAGTGGGAAGCACGAGCGATCAGCGGATATTACAAATATTCATACTGAATTACTTTACATATTGCAATATATGTTGCGAATTTTAATGCTGTATTTTTGTCAGGGAGCCCTCTCATTTGATTCCCATATCATTATATGAAATAAGCGACAAGCGACTTAATTGTTCTCTGCCTTAGAATGATAGAGTATAGACAAGTAGAATAGACTAGAGAAGCGTAGAGTAGAACATGCTATATTTCACAGAATAAGTACAATAAATAATAATTTACAAGAACACAATAGTGCAAAAGGCGGCCTTGTTGGTAAGGCAATTTCTACCAGACAACCCTTCCACCTAAGTCACAAGCTGTTTTAGTAGTAGTTTCCGCCTCAGCCTCTGCCTGGCCTCCCCTCGTACCTAACAGCAGATAACATCGCGTAAACAGAGTGCCGTCTAAAAGGGCCCGATTATCTTAACAAACTGGCTGACCTGTACAACACGCTAAGTATAAAATATTATTATTTTTTGTATAAGCGACCTAAATCCCTTATTGTCATCTAGAATATCTAGTTTTATTTGCAGGGATTCATAGTAAACCTTTTTTAAGATTCGGCTTCTTTTTAACCCCCGACGAAAAAGAGGGGTGTTATAAGTTTGACGTGTGTGTCTGTCTGTCTGTCTGTCTGTCTGTCTGTCTGTGGCATCGTAACTCCTAAACGGATGCGCCGATTTTAATCTAGTTTCTTTTGTTTGCAAGGTGTGACAATCGAGAGTGTTCTTAGCTATGATCCAAGAAAATATCTTCAGCCATTTGAAGATTATCAGCTCTTTTCTAGTTGTTGAAAGGATCAAGTAACGGTTTTGTGTCGGGGTTATTATTTTTTAAAATTTAGTTTTACCCTTTGTTTTTATGGTCAAACAAGTGAAGCAAAAAAAAATTCTACCACTATGGTTCAAACTGTCTTACCAATCTTTTAGCAGCGAAATTTTAATTTTCTTGCTACTAAACACGTTCAAAAATAAGCTAAGTCACAGATAATACTAGGTTAAGTGTTAAGTACAGTTAGACTAACAAACAAAAAAGTTAAAAGTTTTATGTAGTTATTGTATTGTTAGTAAGTGGTGGGATGGGATGGCAGAAGCCATAGGCGTCTCAATCATTCTGGCACCAGACGAAATCCACCTGCGGAAGCTGCTAGTAGTGGCCAAATACATACACTCTCCTTAATTTTTATAATCACATAATTATTTCAGCCAGTAGACGTCCACTGCTGGACAAAGGCCTCCCCCAAAGATCTCCACAACGATCGGTCCCGCGCTGCCCGCATCCAGCGGCTTCCCGCGACCCTTACCAGATCGTCGGTCCACCTTGGGGGCCTGCCCACGCTACGTCTTCCGGCGCGTAGCCGCCATTCAAGAACCTATTTTCCCCAGCGGCTATTGGTTTTACGTTATTTTAAAATATACTCTTGATTAAAATGTAATAGGCTATTTGACAATGCGAAAAATAAAGTGTTAATTACTGTAATCAGTATGTAATGTAAGTTTAAAAATGGATATTTACTATGGGAAGTTGAAAATAATAATTAATTTATGTAAAAATCCGTAAATAAAAATGTATTTTTTTTGGCGTTTGTCACGTGACTCAAAACGCTCCTGTTTGGTCGGGTATAGGACATATGTCACTAGCCAGTAAACATCGTTTTCTACTTAAGCAACTTGTAGTAGTAGTACTGGCTAGTGACGTCACCGATGCCATTGCGACGCCATATTGTAAAAGTAGCGTTTTGGCGCGCTACTTAAATATTGAATTTTAATTTTGATATTTTTCAGGAAATATGTACCAGAATTAAAAAATACAACTATTACTGGGATCCACAAACTCTACTGAATAATAAAAAATATATTTTAAAAACCAGTCAAATAGCCTATTGTAAAAATGGATATAAATTCTCCTTTCTTTAAAACTTTCTAAAGAACCCTACAGGATCACCAATGTTGGCGTACGCCAATTTGTTATTCTAAACTACTTAGCAGTAAATTCGGATCAGGTCGTTAGATTTTAGGTTGTTCGGGATCAACGTTGGCCGAAAAATAAACTGCCTACTTAGACAAACTTTATTACACCATCTAATAGTAGTGTTGTTGTGATAGCACTAAAATATAGATAGTAGTGACCTTAAAAAATAGTCGATAGGACGATAGGCGCTATACGTGAATTTCGGGTTAATTACCGGGTAAACTAAACACACACACTCACATACTCACACCAATTAACTTAACCAGCCCGTAATGATTGCGGCCGCTTTCTATGCGGCAGGCTGCATGTAAACTGGGATATCGTCTATAAACGCCACCCGCGAACCGCACTCACAGTAAAATGAATTGGAGGTCGCGACCTCCAACTTCTATGGCGTTTGTCTTTTGTTTTTCTTCTCGCCGCGCACTCCGCCCGCCTTCGGCGTTGTCCTAATAGAACGCGATTACGCGATCATCGCAAGTTCGCGCGAACATATTGAAGTCGAATATGTGTCCTAATAGACGATCGCGCGATAGAACGATTTCTTCATACATTTGACAATCGCGCGTTCGCGCGAACTTGCGATGATCGCGTAATCGCGTTCTATTAGGACAACGCCTTCCGCTGCCGCCATGAGTATTCAAAGGTGTCTTTTCTAGCAATGCCCACAGCCTGCTATTTCCCGCGTCTATGGCACGCGGCTTAAAGGTCGATGCTCTGAAGGATCTCATCTCAGTAAACGACGTCCGAACTTAAACCGGCCTTCGGGAATAGATTTTTAAATTGGTTCTTTCCTTTAACGTCCCGTATAAACAAGGATTTGAGGAGCGAATAAAAGCTATCTCAGTAAACTCATTCGAGTTCAATGTGAGTTAAGTCACATGTTTTACCAAATACGACCACTCTTGCCACAGATAAAAAAGAAAATTATGTACAGATGCCGCACTACGAAATTCACACCTACTGCTACGTAATATGGGCACTCTTAAGGTCAAAATGTCCAGCCGCACGTGCTTTACTGTAGGTACGTAGATTCCACTGACACATCATTTTGTTTTTAGTTTGTTGTTTTTTTTTTTGCTTAGGTTTGACTATCGTGTCACCTGATTGAAAACGTCGACGTAGCCACTGCTAATTCAGTAAATATTGCTTTGAACAAAATGAGAAATATTAATGTTAAATAATACAAAGGTTGAAATTATGAGTCAAACTTAGCGTTAACAGCTCATACACGTCCCGACCGAGGGGCTCGAACCCACCCTGAAAATCAGGGTGAATAGGCCTTAGTCGACCACGCTGGCCCAGTGCGGGTTGGTCAACTTCACACACAACACTTGAACTGCTTCCCAAGTGTGTGTGTGCAGGTTTCCTCACGATGTTTTTCTTCACCGTCGAATAAACGTACGTAGGAATTCGAAAATCGAAAACACATTGGTACGTGCCTAGGTTCGAACCCGAAAACTTCCGAATGGAAGTCAACGGCCCTAGCCACTTGGCCACCGACTCTCAGTGGGGTACAAAATACAAACTCGTGACTACCACAAATCTAAAATATTTTTTACATTAAATATCTACTAGGTACAGAGTCAGCACATGCTCTGGACTGGACACACGCATTAGTAGTTTCACCCGTAACACAACGGAATAAAAGTGATCTGAAATCCAAGGTCAAAGAGTCCAGCACGTGCTAGCTACTGTACCTACATCCTAATATCCTGTACCCCACTGTACTCCTATCCTACTATGTACATCATGAGTCAGCAGAAAATCCGAACCTCACTGACGTAACGACAAGGAAACTCCATTTCCGATATCTTGCCCTTACACGCAGGTAAAAGCCATCAAAAGAGACAATCTTACTTTTTTAATCTTCATATTTTATAGGTAAAGTAAATTTATGCGCGCCTAAACTGCCGTTACGATCTGAGATTAATCTTGCCTCGGCCATTTGTCGCCGCAAACTTTATATTGCGGCTTAGCCCCCCGTCCAGGGAGGCTTGGGCCCCCCTTGATCACCTCTGAAGCCAACTTTTGTAATTTTAGTTGAGTTTTGATAATTTCCCTCCGTGATTGTCGGGATCTATGTGATTAGTATGATTTCATGTCGTTTGATACGACTACGAACAAAGGCATACGAATATTGTGACCTAAAAACGTATTTATAGCATGCAGAATACAATGGTAACACAAATTAAAAACACATTTTACTTTTGCAATTTAGAACGTACAGAAAGTGTTATTTATATGACAGTGCACCGGTGTGGCCGCATAAAAATCAAGCACAATTTTAGGAAACGAAATGCAGAATAGGCTCTTGGTTTTTTTCTAGCGTAATAATAGTATTTCTTTTAAAATTATTATTTTCTAATGTAGTGTAAGTATGATATATACAAGAAGGAGGTGAAAAGTGTAATTTCTAAGCAAGGTGTTAAAATTTTAGCAAAGTGCATGGCTCGGGCAAAGCCCGCTTAAGAAGGCCCAAAGATGTAGTTTGGCTGTAAAAAGATGAGACCTTTATGAAGTAGTGAAATTTCTCAGCTGAAATTATGAAAATAATAATGGTTGCATTCTGTCACTTAAATTTGTTTAAGCAATATTTTTTTATTGCAGCTTTAAAAGAAATATACTATATAGAACGATAAATACGTTTCAGTCTATACCATAAGCGATAAATCTCGTTTAAGCAAATCGTGTATTTGTCCATGCAAAGCTAAGCACATTTGCATTAGGGTGCTTCTACACGGTGCAAGTAACTTGCGCAAGTTGAGTCAAATTTAACTTAGTTTGGACACGCGAAGTACATACACTAGCCGCATCTAATCAAATCTTATCAGTGTGACCTGCACTGATATATTTTTAAATTTTAGTGCTTTCAAACGAAGTTATTTGGCTCAGCTCAACATGCGCAAGTTACTTGCACCGTTAGAAGCACCCTTAGATTCTGGAATTTCATTGCAAGCACTTATGTCAGCATCCCAAAGCTCGTATTTCAAGTTTAGTTTGAAGTTCATTGCGCAAAATAAACTAGTTTAGTAGAAAATAAAAAGAAAGAAGAGATTTTGTTAAGAAATTACTGCAAATGAGATCCGTATGTAAATTAACTGTTCGGTTTTGGACAAAAATGTCTAAGATACAACTAAAAGTTAGTCTGAGCTGCGGCTACACATATTTTGTTTTTTCGCGCAGTTTGTACCTATGTTTTCGCACTTGATACACACTATATCGTATTCAAACCGGGTCATAATACATTACCGGCGGCGTGATGTTTTGGTCTTTAAACAATATAATTATGTAAGTATTGGTCAACACGAAAACATGGAGCAGTGAACCCGGCTAAAGAAAAAGGGTGTCTAGGTAATTTTCCGTAATCATATTAGCTACGCAACGTACTAAATACAAAATGCTAGCTCTAGAATACGACCCAGCTATGTCATGTCCAATATTTATGAGGCGCGTGGCCTCGACATAAGCGCTAGGTCCATGCCTGGAATTTATAACATAGCGGACGGCGATTCTGAGAGTACACCACAGATTGAAGACTCTACTAGGGACCCTTTAGGGACTACTATTTACCTAGTATTGGCATGTATTTAAATGGATATCATAAAATACCAAATGCACATTTAAAAAAATGGTTTGCACTCTAACTAAACCTAACCTAACCAATGTTTAGTGTGCAATTCAGTAATTTTGGTGAGCATTTAGTATTTTTTTTTTAGTGAAGGTTTAATATTTCCCTTTAGTAGGTATTTTGTGACTCTACTCAAAAAAGTGATCATTCTTATAATCTCTGTTGTTAGCTCAATTCAAAAATAAATCGGAGAGATGTAACCCGTAAAAATTCTGAGTGTATTGTATAGGTACCTATGTGTTGTAGTCATTGTTCTAGTATTCACGTAACTATTTCGCAAATTTATCCTACTTCCTATCTTGCTAATGTTATTATTATAAACACGAAAGTTTGTGAGGATGGATGGGGCTAAATTGATGGATGTTTGTCACTCTTTCACCCCAAAAACTACTGAATAGATTTTAAAGAAACTCTACAATAATATTTCTTATAGGTACATCAGAATAACTTTTTTTTACCGCGAGAAAATCGTTCATGTCTTCGGGATAAACTGTAGTAAGTGCGGGCGGATCCACGGGGCGAAAAGCTGGTATTTAATAAATTGTATGAGAAGTTAATTTTTGTCTTCAAGTCGAAATAAAACTTAAGTCGAGAAAGTGCAAAATCTAAAACCAGATTTTTTTTTTCAAATACCTTTAATATTTACCTATTACCTATAGTAAGGTATCATCTCTTTTATCTACGCTATTTTCATACCTAAAGAGTGCCTGGTATTATTTACCTTAGAAATAAGACCGCCTTTCGACTCTTCTATTTTGTTCTGTTTTTCTGTATTATGTGTTGTATTTCTGTTTATAATAAAGTGTATTGTATTGTATTGTATTGTATTGTATTGTATTGTATTGTATTGTATTGTATTGTATTGTATTGTATTGTATTGTATTGTATTGTATTGTATTGTATTGTATTGTATTGTATTGTATTGTATTGTATTGTATTGTATTGTATACCTAAAAAGCTGCTAATAATTACAAAATGTATTTTTATATTTTCATACGTTAAAAACATGCAACAGTTTCCCACATTTCCCGCGTTTTCATCCCGGAAGCGGAAGTGAGCGAACACGCGCTATGAGAAGCCGCAGTTACGTTACAGGATAGGAAAGAGTGCAGAAGTAAATCACAGCTATTAAATTATTTATATAGCTATTTCTATTTGTGTCATTGTTTTTTCTTGTACTTTTTGATTTATATTATATTCTATTTTTATAATTTACTCTCAGTTTTAGTACAAAAGCTATCATATAGCTAGAGCCTGAAAAGAAAAAACGCTGCTCCGGAGTCATCACATACTCTTTGTTTATTATAGACTTTACAACTAATTGTGATCTTTAATGCAGAAATATTAATAGTTAGATCATCTGAATCATACTTCACCAATTAACGGTAACACTGAGCTTTTCTGAAGCACGTGACATCCGATAAAGCTGCAATCTTGGGTTGATCAGACCGAAATAATTGAAAGGAGCATTAAAATTGTGCGTACATAAGGTTTGTTTTTAAACAATGTTACAAGAAATTGAAACCCGGACGTGAACCCCTAGGTGGTACAATACAGCCATATCTTATGGTGCTGTTGTCCAACTTTGAAAAAAGTTGGACAACTGCCCCTATTGAAGGCCCATGGTCCAATTGATTGGACTAAGCAGTTGGACCAGTGCCCCGTACCGTATTTTTTGAAAGACAATAAATATCACGTCGTACTATGAGTTTTTGTCATCACCATCACGTACTTATTACTTTAATAATCCCTGCATAAGGACATAGTGCTCGCAGCATATACCAGATTCAGATAGGCTTAATAGATCCAGGCTTATAGATTTTAGTAGAAATATTAATTTTTTACTTCTATTCTTAGTAACTACCTATAACATCGTCGAAGAGCGTCGGTGGCCAAGTGGCTAGGCCCGTCGACTTCCATTCCGAAGATCGCGGGTTCAAACCTCGGCACTTACCAATGTGTTTTCGATTTTCGAATTCATATGTACGTTTATTCGACGCTCTTACGGTGAAGGAAAACATCGTGAGGAAACCTGCACACATCTGCGAAGAAATTCAAAGGTTGTGTGTGAAGTTGACCAACCCGCACTGGGCCAGCGTGGTCGACTAAGGCCTATTCACCCTGGTATCAGGGTAGGCTCGAGCCCCTCGGTGGGGACATATATGAGCTGTTAACGACGACCTATAACATCTGAGCCTTCTTTACGTGCAGTCACGTGATGGCCATTCCGGAGCGGCTGCAAACGCTATTTTTCAGATGATATTAAATTTAATCCTCACGTGCTCCAAAAGCAATTTGTTCCGCCTGACGTATGCATTACGGGACTCTTTTAGACCGCAAACACATTGCAGGCGAGTTGTATGCAATTTGAAGCATACTTTCGGTGAATTATTAAACTTAAATGACAGTAGGTGTACCATATTGATCGAAAAAGTTAGGGAAGAAAGATTCATAAGCGGTGATATTGCTCCAGAATAAAAACTACCCCACCACAAATTACAAGGTCATACAATATGATCAGTAGTCTAGTCTCTTTAAGAAAATTGCATGGAAAAGTATATTCTGCAAGCTTTCCGGCCCACCCCAGCTAACAGTATTTCCTGTGTAAAAATTGGTATTTTCCCGTGGTAAAAGGTAGCACTTATCCTTCCCCAAAGTCTATTCTATCTCTGTACCAAGTTTCATCGTATCCGGTTTAGTAGTTTTGGTGTGAAAGCGTAACATACAGACCGAATACAGACAGATAGATAGAGTTACTTTCGCATTTATAAATTAATAGCTCAGCCCGCGTTAACAGTTTTTCCCGTGGGAATAAAGCATTTTTTCTCGGTAAAAGGTGAACGTAGCTTTTTATTGGTGAAAGAATTTTTGAAATCGGTTCAGTAGTTTTTGCGTTTATTCCTTATAAACATACACACACACAAAAATAAAAATCTTTCCTCTTTATAATATAAGTAGGTACCTATGATTATGAATAGTATGAATATGATATAGGGAAATAGAGATAGAAACAGCGCAGCGGGGTCTAGTTACCTTTAGGTACCTATGCTCTACATTGAAGAGCAATGTTACAATATTATTTGTTCCCCTGCGATACGACACGATACGATAAACCGTTGAGCCACGATACTTAATCCCAAACAGGGATCAATACATTTCTACAAATATCACTCCAACCCAAAGGTGATTAATTACTTTCCTAATGAGACCCGTTTCCCAGAACTATGAAACGCAGTTACAGTCTAAAATATAGGGTGTACGGAAAAGTCTCATCATCCTGTATATCCTGAATAAGCATTAAAGGTGTTGAATAATATTAAACAATAATATTTTAATTACGAATTTTTAGTAAGTACCTAGTGTAAATGTGGTAGAAAACTGTCTAGTTTGAGTTTTAGCAACGCTGCATCGGTTCACAAAGTAAAGCCTGACCAAAGAAATAAGAAACCTGCTCTCGGGGCGCCACCCGTATATTTTTTTATGTTTAATAGGTACTTTGTACCTACGTCACTAACATTTTAGGTGGCTAATGGATAAATTATGGGTACTTTTCCTAACACCCTGTTTAATGCGTCGCTTTATTGATTGATTATTACATTTATTACTTTAGGCACATACGTGTTACAAATATAAGCAGTGTATTTTCCAACCTCAGAGGTGATGAAATTGACCTAGATCGTGAAATAAAATTGAACAGGGTAAGTAATTTTTGTAGTACCTACTTATAAGTAGTAGGTACTAAGGGGCTCCCCTATGCTAAGTGGCGCCGCCATCCGTTAAAAAATAATAACTCGCGAAGTATACATTTTTTATAAAATCCGGACGGTCATTTTAAAGATTTGGTGTTTTAGGATATATAGAAGCCATCAACTCTGTTAGTTTGAGTTCGATGAAGTTACAGATAGAAAATTTGCCAAAAGTGGCCGTTTTTAGCTAATTTTCTATCTGTAACTACAGCGGACTATAATAAATACAGTTTATGGCCGCTATATATACTATAGCACCAAATCTTTAAAATGACCGTCCGGATTTTATAAAAAATGTATACTTCGCGAGTTATTATTTTTTAACGGATGGCGGCGCCACTTAGCATAGGGGAGCCCCTTCGTTCAACATAAGTTTCTCATGGCTCAAATAATGACTAAGTATATCCGGAACTTGCGGACTACCTACGTGTTAGTTCAGCTAGCCATATCCTGAACATTACTAGGGAAAGTATCACAAAGTAAGTATATTTTTTTATGTAGTAGGTAATGAAACACAGAACTTCCGCAATGAAAAGCGAACCTTTTTAGGAATATTTTTTTGTTGGCTAGCCTACAACCCAACCAAAGAGGCTTGAAAAACCCGCTCTTCGCTTATAATAGTATATTCCCACTTATCTGCCACATTAAGGGGCTCTACCAAAGAGTTTTGAAGAGCCGCTTAAGCGGCTCTTCAAAACTCTTTGGGCTCTACCATGCTAAGTGGCGCCGCCATCCTGAAAAAAATAATAACTCGGGAAATAATAAATTTTTCAAAAATCCGGTCCACAGAACTGGAGTCGGGGTGCTGTAAGATATATAGAAGCAATCACATATGTTTATTATAGTTCAATGTAGTTATAGATAGAAAAAATGCGAAAAGTGGCCGTTTTTCGCAAATTTCCTATCTCTAACTACAGCGAGATACAATAAATAAAGTTAATAGCTTCTATATAATATCTTACAGCACCCCGACTCCAGTTCTGTGGACCGGATTTTTGAAAAATTGATTATTTTCCGAGTTATTATTTTTTAAAGGGTGGCGGCGCCACTTAGCGTGGTAGAGCCCCTTAAAAAGAAGTGATTAAATTATGTTCAGTGTGCTTTAAGTCTGCTAAAAACAATAATATTGACAGTGGATTCGTCTATAGGTCTGACTTTTATGGTCTTACTCGTAGAAAGTTAGGTGCATTATCATAATATTAATGATAAGATTTTCAATAATGTACCTACTATAATATGTAACTGTAATCAAAAGGGATTTATTTTAGTTAATATGAGCGCACCTGTCAAATTCTGCTTAATTTTAATCAGTCAGAGAGGTGGGAGCCGCTTTCTTGCCAACGAATACTATACTCCTCTCCTCTAACGAGCTTCTTTGCTGAGTGCTGACTCTCTGATTTTAATGCTCTGAGGGCGCCACATGTATATTTTTCTGTTTATGCCAGAGACTTTTAATATAATATTAGGAGGATGTCTGTGGTTTATGCCAACAATTTCCATTAGAAAATTAGTGCCATTGAAATTCCGCAATGTGGTTTTTTATTATTCTGGTCGAGGTGTACCAATACTACCAAATTACCAATCTGAATTAGAGAAAGAAAACTACATAAGACAACGGCTGCATGTCGTATATCTTTGCCTACTTCTAAAAGTAATGAATAAATAAAAAAGTACTGTGACAGCTAGCTTTTGACATTTTGCTCTGACATTTTGTTGCATGTCGGTCGAGCTCGAGTCGAGCGAGTTGGATTTCGTACATATTTTCTGTAGAAATTCATATAATTTGAGCTATGAATCATAAGGGTTATTGAAGAAATACTTTATAACAATACTGAACCTTTGTTTTCATCACATCAGAAGTTTTAAATCGCGCTCATAGCAGATTGATGTCACGGCGAATTTACTATCCATTTTTAGTGTGTTTTTATCCAATTAGTGCTGTGGGAGTGTAGTTAGCGCTTCATTAAAAGTGTTTGGTTTGTGTTTTTGGTATCTTATTGCCTGTGAAGGTCTGGCACTACATGATTCGACGCAACCATGGCGTTGAGCGCTGAAGAAGTCGCCAACCGTTACCCGATACATTGGCTCGTCTGGCACAACAGGCATGAGGAATTAAAGTCGGCGTTAGATTCTAAAAAGGTACGTGGACGTTTTCCGTCTGATACAACTCGGAATTTAGCTCCTGTACTGACCTAACCTCTTATCATGGACAACCTAATCAATATCAATCTTTTGTTTATGTTAGTGATTCATCACTTCATCAGTCTTATTTTTCCCTTTGTAAATTGTAATATTTAGATTTTGAACTTGTGTAGGAATTGATATCCTGGATCTTTATCTTTTTTACTATTTCTGTGTCAAATTTAAATATCGTATGAATGTAATTAATTCATATCAACTCTTCAGAGATACATTGAAAACAATTTTAGTCTGACTTTAACGTTACAGTTTATAAATTTCTATACCTACCACACCAGCAACTTCCTATGTTATGTTGGTTTTGCCTTATGTTATTTTTCATGTAAATTGAAGAATGGCAAGAGTGCAACTCTCAGAATTACTTAAATGACCTGTATTGTAAGCATGCCATTGTCACAAAGGTGAATGTGAAGGTTGTTATAAAGGCCCAGTGAAGCCAGCCAATACTTGTTATGATGCAAAAATAATCCCATTGTCTGAATCCATACTAGTGCAATGCCTGATAAGACTACCAAATTGCTTTCCGTTCGGCAAATTAGGTAGGTTTTGTATTTAAATTATGTATGTTAGCTGTATTTGGATATTTTCCTTTGAATGTATTGTAAACTTGTTCTATATATTTGATTAGACTCACAAATGTTTGTTAGTTCAACAAAGACTTAACATTAGCAAATTACAACAACAATTATTGTTTATTGTTGTTGTAAATTGCTAATTGTTAAGCTTCGTAGCTTATCAAGATTCTTTAGTATTTTAAAATTATGTGGATAAATTTAGAATGTACATCTATGCTACTTGGAATATGATAATGATGTTTGTGAATTGAAAATATGTTGTGTGCTGTTCAGGATTAAAGAAAGCAAATAACCTTCATTTTCTGCTTTGTGTAGTTAGGGTAAAAAGAAGAAGAAGCAAAGTCAAATTCAATTTCTTAAGTGTCTAGATAGCATAGCGAACGATGCCAAGATTGCTAAGGAAACGTTCATTAACAGCTAACGCATTAACAGTTTTTCCCGTGAGGATGATGCATTTTCCCGCAGTAAAAGGTAGTCTATGTAACTCAGGGTGAATGTAGCTTTCTAATGGTGAAAGAATTTTTGAAATTGGTTCAGTAATTTTTGAGTTTATTCATTACAAACATACACACACACAAATACAAATCTTTCCTCTTTTTAATATTAGTATGAAGTATGATTGCATTTGGTTGTTTATCTATTAATCTTATTGAATACATTATTCAGATGTTTTGAATTATTTGCATACCTGTTCCAGTTCACAGCCGAGGAGTTAGAAACAGTGGACAATCGTGGTCGCACGCCGCTGCTATTGGCTGTGACGCTCGGTCATATTGAGTGCGTACGCGCACTAGTAGACGCCGGCGCTGACGTCAACTGCGAGAAGGATGGCTGGACTGGTATGTTGTGTTCTCTTTCTCCCAACACTGTTGTTATCATTTCATATTGAATCAGGAGAAAGGACAAAGTTTTTGGCGTGTCCCCAATGCAATGTCAAGCCTGACCAAAGAAATAAAAAACCTGCTCTGGGGGCGCCATGTGTATATTTTTACGAGTATAGCAACAATCACTACATAGTATAAAACAAAGTCGCTTTCTCTGTCCCTATGTCCCTATGTCCCTTTGTACGCTTAAATCTTTAAAACTACGCAACGGATTTTGATGCGGTTTTTTTTAATAGATAGAGGGATTCAAGAGGAAGGTTTATATGGATAATACATGCATAATATACTTAAGAATAATCCACAATAACCATTTTCCCGTGCGGAGCCGGGGCGGGTCGCTAGTTTCCCTTATAAAATTAGTTCCATTGAAATTCCTCAATATGGCGAGGTGTCTTATTTCTCTGACCGGGCTTTACTAGTCAGTTTTCTTTTGCGCCATAGTTTTTAAAGAACTACTAACAGTACAGCAGGACTAAGAACTGAAGCACTCGTTTTGGTGCGGGAAACTAAATTTTCCTTCTGTATTATTTTGTGCTGCGCCTTACAAATTCTTTATTTTTATTCCAGCCGTCCAAGAAGCGACGTCAACGGGGGATGCCGAGCTCCTATCGCTAGTGCTATCCCGCCGCGACTTCCAGAGGCACGTGGTGCGGTCGGCGGGGATACCGGACCTGCTGAGGCGGCTCAGCTTAGCACCGGACTTCTATGTTGAGATGAAGTGGGAGTTCACTAGTTGGGGTAAGGATATCCTAACAATATGATCGGGGGCTTTTACATAAAGCTACTAGCTACAATTTAAGTTTCATGGCGGCCCTGTAGCCAAATTGGAAGTACGTCTGCCTACAAAGCACAAGGTCGCGGGTTCGAATCCCGCTCAGGACAAACATTCGTGTGATGAGCACTTGTGTTTGCCTTATGTCTGGATGTTGTATATTTATATATGTATATCAGCGGTCTGACATACAGCCTCTGCCTAGTTTGGAGTCAGACGGCCGTGTGTGAGATGTCCTTAGATGTCCCACATATTTTCTATAATTTATTACATAGCCAGAAAATCGTATTTCAGAAATAATGAACGCAACATTTATTTGAAGAATATCACAACACAGAAGACCATAAAACAATAATAACGACCAATTTATGTTGTCACAATATTAACATTAATTTGCACAAAGTGCCTTTTGTTGTCCCTTTGTGTTGCGAAATCCACCCATAACGCCTCACTCAGCGAAAGCTGCTGTCCCCGGCTGGACTACGGCGCTGATCTTTGGTGGATCCTAATGGGAAATCTTTCAAATTCTGTTATACCGATGTACAACGCGGTCATATCTTGGAGATTTGGAAGTGGGTAGTCGTTTTTTTTTGTTAACTTACGAGTACTAGCTTTCGCCGTGCAGTACCGTGTTACCGCTCAAGCATTTATTTGGGCGTGAAAGCATAACAGAAACAGTTATTTCTACATCTGTAATGTTGTCTTTATTATATTGTGGTGGCGCGCCACATACTACGTCATTAGAAGAGCGACCAATTAGAAGCCGAAGCCTGAAACAGTTTTCGCAAGACATTGAATAATTACAAGTTCCAACGAAGTACAGTTGGACCGTGGTCCCCGGGCTCACCACTGTGCCCCAAGGAAGATCTTCCCTTTGCCTCCACAATATCAATGAAACTGACTTGCTTGTATGGTCCACAGTGCCACTGGTCTCCCGAATGTGTCCATTCGACACGTACAAAGTGTACAAGCGCGGAGGAAACGTTCGCGTGGACACAACACTAGTCGGCTTCGAGAACAATCGGTGGCAGCGCGGCGACAGGACTTACATATTTAGAGGACAAGGTAATTTAAAAATCTAGTAAACCCTGACCAAAGAAATAAAAAACGTGCACTGGGGGCGCCACGTGTATATTTGTATGTTTATGGCAACAATTTCAGTATAAAATTAGTTCCATTGCAATTCTACAATTTGGCGAGGTTTTTTTTATTTTTCCGATATAAAGGAAGTAATAAAGTATTCAAAATGAAGGAAGAAAAAGATAAACATATTCTTACTTCTCTCTAAGTCGAGAGGCGTCTGTGTGCGAAAAGACAGTGCAGGTGTAGAGACCGATAAAAGCGTAAAACATGTATTTTATGGCAAAGGCCCTTGCCCATCTTTTTTTCCTAGCATTTTCTCCTCAATCCTACAATCCTCAATCCTCAATCCTGTGAAACCTACTAATAATATAAGCTCGAAAATTTGTGTGGATGGATGGATGTATGGATAGATATTTGGTGGATATTTGTTAACTCTTTCACGCAAAAACTACTGAATGGATTTTAATGAAACTTTACAATAATATACCTTATACATAAGAATAACTGACACATAGGGTATCTTTTACCATGAGTAAATCCCTTAATCCTGTGGGAAAAACTGTTAACAGTACTGTTGGCTGTATAGCGTTTAGATTCATTGCTTATGAAGTATTTGTAAAATGATTGCTTTCTTTTTCGCACATATATATCTCTCTCTTCAGCTTTGGTACTCGACGACACCCTATTACCGCTGCACTTTTAATTAAAATAAACTCTGCTATAACCAAGTATTATTGTTTTACTGGCCATAACCCATCAAGTACAATATAGCAATAGGCTTGTGTCCAGGGTCAAAATAATTACATTCTATTTAGTCCGTATTTTAGATTATAAAAAAATATTGGACAAGTAGTTTTCCTTTTTTTGATTAAAAAAAAAACAAAGATATAGCCATTACACATACCATAGCCATATAGCCATTATATGTATACATTTGGTAGCACGGAGTGACGTCACACGTAACTTTAATGGGCTATATCTTTGTAATTTATGGTCCGATTTACATTTTTTAAGGACACAAGCCTATTGCACTACTTAAACTAGAAGTTACATTTGCAGGTCAACAAGCGAGTCTAATGGAGTTAGACCACGAGCGAGGCACGTCGTGGGTGGAGTATTTGGAACCAGTGGAGGCGGAGCGGGAGTGGCCGCCGCCGCCGCGGGCCGCTATAGACTCGCGGCTGCACGCGCCTATCGCCATCAACTACTTGGACACTGACAAGATCTGCTTTGAGAGGTAAACAATAGGAAAACAAGGACGGCTTGTGCCTCTTAATTTACGTTTCGATAGCCTTTGGTGTGTCGGGTGTAGGTAGCCAAACAGCCATGAACTTAGTAACATAGTTACACCAAATATAGTATGTATACGGTGGTCACAAAGCTCTCTTTGACATTAAATAAATTTAAAATTATGTCGTCTTATTTCTAGTTTCTTTTATTTTTATTTTAAAAGTTTAATACGCGTTGAATTTCTATCTGAAAAGCCTTCTATGAGACATTTCACACAAAACCTTTTAGACTAGCGTTTAACGTATGTTTTTTTTTCTTTTCATTACTGCATGGCACACAAACTACAAAAATTCCCAACATCAAAACCAAATTAAATCGGGTATAGTCTGGCAAAAAAGTTGTGAAACGGAACTAAATTCTGAGAAATATCCATTAGTTAGAGCGTGACAGCATGATATAAATGGCAACACCGTAAAAGAAGTGGCGCCCCTGTTAATTTCACGACTTTTTTTCCAGACTGTAGATCACCCATGAAAAAGTCAAGTCTATGATTTTTTTGTGCAGGCAAATAAAAAGTCTTCTATGCAGCCTACTTTATGAAATTTTTTTTTCTTAAGGATAAAGTTACTCTTTAGGCCTTAATTTAGTCGACGTATGGACACGATAAGAAGAAGAAGGCATACTTACTTTAAATAAGTTGTGCGGAGAAGGCCTTCGTCCAGCCGTGAACGTGTTCTGAAATTGTAATAGGGATGATTAGTTAATCGTAATAGGGATGATTAGTTAATCGTAATAGGGATGATTAGTTAATCGGCGATGTTGGTATCCAGGAATAAGTGCGGCATCTGGGGCTGGCGGCAGGACAAGACGGAGGCGGTGAGCGGGTACGAGTGCCGCGTGTTCAGCGCCAACAACGTCGAGCTGGTCTCCAAGACACGCTCCGAGCATCTGCCCAAGGGTAACACCTGACACTGCTCCACACACTAGCATCATCTGGGGCTGGCGGCAGGACAAGACGGAGGCGGTGCGAGCTGGTCTCCAAGACACGCTCCGAGCATCTGCCCAAGGGTAACATCTGACACTGCTCCACACACTAGCATCATCTGGGGCTGGCGGCAGGACAAGACGGAGGCGGTGCGAGCTGGTCTCCAAGACACGCTCCGAGCATCTGCCCAAGGGTAACACCTGACACTGCTCCACACACTAGCATCATCTGGGGCTGGCGGCAGGACAAGACGGAGGCGGTGCGAGCTGGTCTCCAAGACACGCTTCGAGCATCTGCCCAAGGGTAACATCTGACACTGCTCCACACACTAGCATCATCTGGGGCTGGCGGCAGGACAAGACGGAGGCGGTGCGAGCTGGTCTCCAAGACACGCTCCGAGCATCTGCCCAAGGGTAACACCTGACACTGCTCCACACACTAGCATCATCTGGGGCTGGCGGCAGGACAAGACGGAGGCGGTGCGAGCTGGTCTCCAAGACACGCTCCGAGCATCTGCCCAAGGGTAACACCTGACACTGCTCCACACACTAGCATCATCTGGGGCTGGCGGCAGGACAAGACGGAGGCGGTGCGAGCTGGTCTCCAAGACACGCTCCGAGCATCTGCCCAAGGGTAACACCTGACACTGCTCCACACACTAGCATCATCTTCTTTCTCTTCTTCTTATCCCATTATTTGGGGTCAGGTCTCCTAACTTTCATGTGCCACGTCATACGATCTTGGGTTGTCGATTCATGCAATGGGGAAGTCTCCCTGTGATAACTACAACTCTAGGTCATCAGTGTTTAATTTTTTTACCGATCTATTCACTATTATTAATTCTGTAATGTACCTTACACCCATCATATTTAGGAGGGCAAGCGAGGAGGATAATGTCTTAAAATTACTGGTACCTAGTACTTATACACTTATGTGGTAAAGGCAGTCTTTCAGCAGGCTTTCATTGTGTACCTATATCTCGATATGGAATTTGAAAGTAGGCAAGCAAATTAACGTCGTTTGTTATCGATAGGTACGTTTTACAATCACAGCAGCGCCATCTGTTGAATCGAGGTCAAGCTACTTACTAAATTGAGCTATCAAGATGATCAAGTACGATAGCACGCAATGCAGCTTAAACCTATGTAGGTTGTTAACTGTTAGCAGAGACGTCTCATAGATGGCGCTAATACATTGCTTAGGTTTGAAGTTTCAAAATTAATTTATATTTAACAAATAATGATGTTGTATGTGTGTATGTGATTGTAGGTTTGAAGAAGCACGTGTCTCGAGCGCCGTTCGCGGGGCTGCTGGCGCTGGCCGACAGCGACCAGGAACCAACCACGCCCCTCACCTCGCCCGAGGTCAGTATACCAGGCCTCCGTCACTCCATGTACTTGCGCGCTATAACTACCTACCGCCCGGCCGAGCGGTCTCGGGCCGACCCAGGACCAATTCCCCATTGTCTAAACGTGTGACGTAGAGTGGTGCAATACGCGAGAGAGAGAGATGCAGCAACTACTTCTTTTCGCCTAGCGCCGTGCGATCTGAATTGCACTTTATTATTATAACGGAGCTAGGGTTGCAATTTATATGAATTATGTCGCCTAGTGCAACTTCTGTAGGGACTACTATTTGGTATTCTTTGGGTATACTTCCTTTACCCGTGAAATCTTTTAAAGCTTCGCCCATTCTGGTAACTAGAATTATTCTCGTATTTACTAGAAATAGCGCCCGCTGAGGCACCGTGTCACGGTACGGCGCCGTGCCGTAGAGATGGGGACGCGCTTAAGTCCTATTCCCATGTAAGTGACCGCAGGTCTTTTATGTGAATAAATTATCTGTTAACTTGTGTATGCAAAGGGAAGATCTTCCTTGGGGCATGGTGGTGAGCCCGGGGACCGCGGTCCAACTGTACTTCGTTGGAACTTGTATTTTTTCAATGTCTTGCATGGTCTAAGAAAACAAGGTCTAACACTCCGACCACGTGACTATACAAGCCTACCTCATGTCTACGTCATTTTGCGCTGTTCATCCTTGTCTATTGCACGCATTCGACAATGATGAACAGGCAAAATGACGTAGAAATGACGTAGGCTTGTGTGAGTCACGTAGTCGGAATGTTAGACCTTGTTTTCTTAGACCATGATGTCTTGCGAAAACTCTGATAGCGCGTTTCAGGCCTCGGCTTCTAATTGGTCGCTGTTCTAAAGACGTAGTATGTGGCGCGTAATAGGGTAGTGTACAGGGTCAAATTACATTCTATTTAGTCCGTATTTTAGATTATAAAAAAATATTGGACACGTATTTTTTCTTTTTTCGATTAAACAAAGAATAACAAAGATAGCCCATTAAAGTTACGTGTGACGTCACTCCGTGCACCTCCGTCGTCACTCGTGTCACACGTTACTTTAATGGGCTATATCTTTGTCATTTTTGGTCTAATTTACAAATAAAAAACTACGTATCCCTTATTACTACATAGTATAAAACAAAATCGCTTTCTCTGTCCCTATGTCCCTATATCCCTATGTCCCTATGTATGCTTAAATCTTTAAAAGTACGCAACGGAATTTGATGCGGTTTTTTTTAATAGATAGAGTGATTCAAGAGGAAGGTTTATGTATAATACATGCATAATATACTTAAGTGTAACTTACAATAACCATTTTCCCGTGCGGAGCCGGGGCGGGTCGCTAGTTTTTGAATAATCTAAAAGACGGACTAATTACATTTTTTAAGGATACTAGCCTATTGCAGGAGGAGGAGGCCCCGGCTAGCAGTAGGTCGTGCGAGGAGCTCCGCCCCCCCGTGACGTGGCAGCAGTACTTCTCCCCCGCGGAGCCCGAGCGGGACGTGGGCCGGCCGCGGGACGTCGCCACCAAGGTGCAGAAGTTCAAGGCCACGCTCTGGCTCTGCGAGAATTACCCGCTACAGGTACAGTGTAATACCCATGGTCTAAGAAAACAAGGTCTAACCACTAGACCACGTGACTGACAAAAATCTACGTCATCTTGCGCTGTTCGTCCTTGTCGAATGCGTGTTAATAGACAAGGATGAACAGCGAAAAATGACGTAGGCTCGTGTCAGTCACGTGGTCTAACGGTTAGACCTTGTTTTCTTGGACCATGGTAATACCCATTCTAAATACAGGTTGATAATAACCAGTTACCTGCTAACCTGCTAATATCCTCTTGCCAATTTCTCCCTGATAAAGATAGATAGAATATACTTTATTGCACACCAGAAAAAAAAACAGAACAGCCATGCTACTTAGATAGAACCACCTACTCTACAATCATGCCAAGTTTTGTTTTTGAAAACCGAATTGTTATTTGCTGGCTTGCTAACTTTAAGTCAACTTAGACGCACCATAAGTTTGTAATTAATAAACTCAAAAACTTCTGTCACCATTAGAAAACTACGTTCACCGTTACCTTTTGCCGCGTTACCTTTACCTTTTGCCGCGGGAGAACGCCTCGTTCCCACGGGAAAAACTGTTAACGCGGGCGGAGCCGCGGCGGAAATCTAGTAACTAAGAAAAAGTATATATGCCCTTCGTTAACCAGTTGCAGGAGCAAATAATGCCGATCCTGGACCTGATGGCCGCCATATCGTCCCCGCACTTCGCCAAGCTCAAGGACTTCATACAGATGCAGCTGCCCGCCGGCTTCCCCGTCAAAATCGGTCAGTCACACACAACTGCCCCCGTAACATGAAGTCAGGCCTCCGTCATTCCATGTACTTGCGGCTATAACTACCTACCGCCCGGCCGAGCGGTCTCGGGCCGACCCAGGACCAATTCCCCATTGTCTAAACGTGTGACGTAGAGTGGCGCAATACGCGAGAGAGAGAGATGCAGCAACTACTTCTTTTCGCCTAGCGCCGCCGTGCGATCTGAATTGCACTTTATTATAACGGAGCTAGGGTTGCAATTTATATGAATTATGTCGCCTAGTGCAGCTCCTGTAGGGACTACTATTTGGTATTCTGTGATGAAGTGCTATGACAAAAGTTTGTCGCACATTTAAGTGTCAAAAAGTTGCGAGAAATTCGCCATATTGAAATATCTTCCAATAGGGTAAGAGAATACGCATGACAAAATTATGTCTGTCACACGTGGACCGGGCATGTTAGAGGGGCTGTTCGATATCCACCACTTACTAACATGTTTTATGTTTTTAGAATTCCGCATCTTATGATTATCACTTGAGTGGAGAGGGAAAAGGCAATAGATACCCAAAGACCACTGCGACTCAAGGTGGATCTATTTAAGTCAGCGCTCGTCATATCATACTAACATTATAAAGAGGAAAGATTTGTATTTTTGTGTCTGTGTATGTTTATAATGAATAAACTCAAAAACTACTAAACCGATTTCATAAATTCTTTCACCATTAGAAAGCTACATTCACCCTGAGTAACATAGGCTACCTTCTATCGCGGGAAAATGGCTCATTTCCATGGGAAAACTGTTAACGCTGGCGGAGCCGCGGCGGAAAGCTAGTATCTTATAAGTTAAAAAAATAGACCCCCTTCTCTATCTTACTGGATAACAATTTTATTTGAGAGTACTGGGCATAGTTTTTATTGTATAACAATTTGATCTTGTCGTGAAAACATCTGGCTGACTGAGTATTCATGCTCACTAAAGTGTCCTGACTTGCGGTGGCGTGTGGGCCGGGTCGTTGGGTTCCCTCTAATATGGTTGAGCCCGGCGGTGGCTGACCCATGCGTCAAACCCGTGAACGTGGTGCTGCTTGGGGGGACTGGTCTACTCTAGTCAATTGCCGGTTGTTTTATTGGTTATATAGTTAGTTTTTCTACTTTGACTGGTTGCCTTCTTCAAATTGCATATTTTCGTTTGCACTCTTCACTACATAGTATAAAATAAAGTCGCTTTCTCCGTCCCTATGTCCCTATGTCCCTATGTCCCTTTGTACGCTTAAATCTTTAAAACTACGCAACGGATTTTGATGCGGTTTTTTTTAATAGATAGAGTGATTCAAGAGGAAGGTTTATATGTATAATACATGCATAATATACTGAAGGATAACCCACAATAACCATTTTCCCGTGCGGAGCCGGGGCGGGTCGCTAGTTGTTATATATTAATCAAATTGTATAAAATAATAATCTTTGTAAAATATTTTTGAAAAGATGCAACGCCTGTGGAGTTTCTTCCGGCGGGTTCTTCTCCACAGAAGACAGCCAAATTGTGAACCCGCCTCGACGTCGAAAAGTGATTTGTGAATAAAACATTTTTCATTTTCATTTTCATCTCCAGAAATCCCCCTGTTCCACGTTCTGAACGCGCGTATAACGTTCGGCAACATATTCGCGACGGAGACGCCCGTGCCGAACATCGAGGTCATCCCCGAAGGAGACAAGCTCGCCTGCATTGTGGACGACGCCTGCTTCCTGCCGCCCAGGGGGTAAGTTTACACCTCTAATGACATGTGATTGAATTCATTTTGCAGTGGAGAATTAAATCGTTAAAGGATCGATTTTTAACATAAAACGTTGCTTTGAGAAAGAGAGATTTTTTTCTTTTCTTTGCTTGTTTAAAAATCTGGTAATTATTGTGTACATAATAACATTATTTGTTTGACAAATATATTTTCGAAAACTATTGAAAAACTTATAAAGAACATAAAACCAAAAAACAGCCAATAAGATACATTTATTTAAATATTTATTTAAAAAGGAGACTTTAGTCACCAGTCTTATTGGTGTCGACTTATTTAACAATACCAAAGTATTTTTTTTTTTTTTTTATAAAATCGATTGTAGTATTTTAGATCGCCCAGCGGATGATTCTTAACAAAAAAATCCACTGTTAAATGAACTCTGTCACATTCCCATAGAGTAGTGAACAGATTACCGGATATCAGCACAGCTCGCTTTGCCACAGCCGCCTGCGAACAAAGGTACCACACACCAGAGTTTCCCAACTCGAAGTTGGAAGAACAAACATTATACAAACACATCAAACTTTACGTTTATTTTGGTTCTTCATAATGCTTTGTTTTTGTACTTGTGGGATAAGACGTATAATACCTACATCTGGTCGTCCGAATTGGCAACGACCGTAAGCAAACTGAAATTGAAATATAATCAGGAAGACGCTTAGATATTGCCCTATTTTAGGCAAAGCTCAGTTGCTACTCCGGAAGACGTTCAAACCTTACAGACTAAATAATTTCTAACTACAACATAAATGAAATTTAAAAAGCAAGAATGCTGTTCTATTCTTTTTGTCAACTGTATATTTTGTACCTAACTTTGACACACCCTACAGTTAATGATTGTTTTTTTAAGTTGGTGTTGCCATGCCATTAGTACTGCAATAAGTTTTGCATTATTTTTGTTCGTTTATCTCTTGTTTCCATTTTTATTATCAAATGTTGACTTTTGTTGTATAATAATTTTGCACATTTATATGCGACTATCAGCAATTTTTAACGAAAGAATGAAAGATGGTGTACTTTTCAGGCTTCTCATTATTTGACTCTAATTAAATGTGGCTTGTAGCATGGCCAGATTTTATTATGTTTTTAAATTATAGTGTGTAGTTTTATTTATTTGCGCTCATAAATGCATTTTTTA
Organism: Teleiodes luculella; assembly: GCA_948473455.1. Classification (NCBI taxonomy): domain Eukaryota; kingdom Metazoa; phylum Arthropoda; class Insecta; order Lepidoptera; family Gelechiidae; genus Teleiodes; species Teleiodes luculella. Next base: position 740,521 of record OX419590.1, read on the forward strand.
TTGGAAATATTTGTAAATTCTTATTAATGTTGTACTTTCTATTTATGTAATAATGATATTATTTCTATTATTTAATTGTTGGGAAAGCCTGGTATTAATTGTCTATGTCCCTTTGCTAAGGTGTAGTTTAAAATAAAATTCAACATCGAAACCCAAAAATAGCTTGGCAAAATAGAGTAAAAAAATATATAATTACGCGAATGCTTTCAAATAATGAATTCCCATTTAAATGGGTGCCAAAAAAAATTTACGATGACTTAAAAAATATTATGATTTTTTAACAGAGACAAGAAATCATGCTTTGTCCCTGTTTCTTTTTTTGGTCACTTTACATCACTTAGTTAGGCAAAATATTTTATTGTGGCAAGTTTAAGAAAATGTGCGATCTTCCATAAAAAAGAACTTGACTAAAAGCCCCTATCGCTATTATAATTGCGCCATACATATAATTAAATATGACGAACCTTAGACTCAATAAGAAAAACCCTATGAATTATATAATACTATAATATTTCGGCCAAGCTATAACCCAATTTAGTTATCAGTATACACTTAGCGCTGGGACTGTGTTGACCGTGCGAGTTTTGTAGATACCGAGACGCGGTGGGGCCGGACGAGCGGTCGTGTGCAGACGACGAGGAAGGTTTGCTGCAGTACGCGATACAACAGAGCCTTATGGAGGCCGGCACGCACGACGACCAGGTCTGTATACGACTGCTGTTGTCACTGGACCGCTGTAGATTACTACTACAACAGAATCAAAACTTCAACCTGGTTAAAAGGTTGTATCAGAATCCGTAACCCTGATATTTCTCCAGCTATGGAAGGGGAAGACCAAGACGAACGTTCCAAAATCAAATCGGGGACGTTCTGACAAAAGGTCGAGTCAGGAGTTCTCTAAACCGAGGAGCATGCATGAGGAGATTAATGAATGTGGATGAAGCGAAAAAAGGGTCTGGATCGATAGCAAGTGGAAGGAAATGGTCTTTGCTTACCACTTACGGTAAAAAGGCGTGAATGTATGTATATGTATTTTTTATTGACCTATGCTTGTGTCGACCAATCAAGCTTCACCGGACTTGCGGGGGAGCGTATGGCTCTACCCCAGAGTAGTCAATTAGTCATGTACCAACGCGTCTAGGGGCGGGGAGATGCCTTGAACCACGGCCTAGCGCGTTGATACGGAAAAACATTGTAAAGGAATTTCTCCAGCGATGGTAGATTGAGGGCGACGATTATGGTTATAGAGAATTCTCCCACTCCCCGCCCCTAGACGCGTTGGTACATGACTACTCTGGGGTAAAGCCTTCCGCTTCCCCGCAAGTCCGGTGAAGCTTGATTGGTCGTAATTTTTCGACACAAGCATAGGTCAACTCCCCTTTGAAGAGATGCGTTGGCATAATTAACACACTTGAAATATGGGCCTCATTTACGTCTAGGCAACGAAATGCAACAGTGTCAGCATGCCACATACATAATTGATAAACAAATTTTACAGTAAGATGATTTTAAAATTATTTAGCCACCATTTTGATTCGGCGTAATATAGACTGCCACATGCCGCAAATATTTTCTATTTGTATCATTCAATTACGTAGCGTTAATGAGGGAAAACGTAGCGTGGGCAGGTGAGGATCGCGGGAAGCCGTTGGATGCGGGCAGCGCGGGACCGATCGTTGTGGAGATCTTTGAGGGAGGTCTTTGTCCAGCAATGGACGACTACTGGCTGAAATGATGATGATGAATAAGGCTTTAGCGATCGGAGTGATTGTTGGTGAACTTTGCTGTCTGTTCGCTGAAGTTTTTAACTTTTGTTGCCTCCTGAAATTGGATACCGCAGGTGGTTGTGGAGATGGTATAAGTGGTTTGTTTGTAGGTTGACGTGTGGGAGGCGCTCCGCGGCGCGCCCCCGTCGCCCGCGCCCTCCCCCCCGCCGCCCGCGCAGCACCGCCAGCGCCAGGACCTGCGCGCGCATGAGGAGCGACAGCTGCAGCGGTCAGTGCATTACACACCTTATCACACTACACTTAACGTTCACTTTTGATAGCTCTCTGTGTAGCCCGCGCGCGAGGAGCGTCAACTGCAGCGGTCAGTGCATTACACATTTTACCACACTACACTTAAGGTTGTAGCGGCGCGCCACATACTACGTCATTAGAAGAGCTACCAATTAGAAGCCAAGGCCTGAAACGCGCTATCAGAGTTTTCGCAAGACGTTGAACATATACAAGTTCCAACGGCGTACAGTTGAACCGCGGTCCCCGGGCTCACCACCATGCCCCAAGGAAGATCTTCCCTTTGCCTCCGCAAGATTCATTTTTTATAGCTTTTTTTTTTGTTTATAACGCACTTCTCAAGACTCGCGGTTCGTGATGTACCTACAGTTGCAACACTGTTTATAACCCGCGGTTTATGTTTGCTTGCTGAAACACTTCCTATAACTTAACTGTCTAACATTAATAGTGAAATATAATAAACTAGCTTCCGCTGCGACTGCGCCCGCGTTAACAGTTTTTCCCGTAGGAATGAGGAATTTTCCTACGGTAAATTGTAGCCTATGTTGTTTACCAAAGTCTATTCTATCTTTGTACCAAATTTCATCAAAATCGGTTCAGTAGTTTCGGAGCCTATTCAATGCAAACAAACGAACAATCAAACCATTACTCTTTATTATATTATTAGTATAGATGATTGTCAACAAGATATTCTTATGATATTTGATGTTGTAGGAATTTCTTGGACCCGCGAAACTTATTCTCCCCCTCAACGAATACCACCAGGTGAGATGGAGGTCATTTCTGATCCCAGTCTTCTGATTAAGTTAGTTTCAGCATTGCTCCCTCATTGTTGCTTAATAGCATATTTCTAGATATTTTAAATTCTTCTGTCTTTGAGAAGTATCTGGGATCCGTTAGGTTAAATATAAGATGAACAAAAATAAAACTTATTTGGTTTTTTCAGACGTTCAGCGAGATTTTAATTTATATCCGTAGATGTGTATTTTTTTACTATTTTTATTCTTGGGCTAATACTATGCACTCGAACACACTCGTTTTGTACGCTAACATTTATTACGAGTTTTTAATTATTTGTTAATTCGACAAATAAATAAAAAGATATATCTTGGATTAGCTCTTTAGTTTGCAAAACGAATCATGCTTTTATTTTAAAAAATCACCAGTAATGCTACCTATCTATATATTATTGTATTATGAAGTATTATGATTAGGCTATACTGTATCGTGCTTAATAAAAAAATTGAGGGTATTAAAATGTTAATTGGTATAAAAATCATCCTTAATTATGTATATCTTACCAATGATTTTTTTAAATAAAAAGAGGAAAGAATAAAAGATGCAATCCTGTGGAGTTTCTTCGGCGGGTTCTTCTCCACAGCAGCGCACACATTGCGCGAACCAGCCAGTTCTGTTCAAACTGATATCGCATCGCCTCTTTACATTTTAAGAGTTTATTCTTCATTAGTGCGAGACGAGAGCCAGTCTTGGTTTGAGCAAAACTTAGTAACTTCATTAAAATATGACGTCAAAAGTGATCATTAGTGCCGTGAATTCACGCCGTGAATTTACGCCGTGAATTCGCGACACAAGTCGTGCCCTCCACATTCACGGGATGCTCACAATCGTTCGTGACCCGCCGCGAAATGGACGTAGAAGCTGCTGCTGCAATAACTTTGTTTGCTGTGGCAACATATTACTATTTATTTACTATTTATATAATGTTTACAGGTGTAGTGAATTTAGAATTGACTTGGTATATGATTAGAACTGTATTTTTTTTTTATTAATTATAATATAAAACTGGCAAGAGGTCGTGAATGTGGATGTGTACGCGTGAACGCCGCGCGAAGGAGGCGCGAACCCTTTGTCGCGGGACAAAATACCGACTCTGGTCGGGGAACAGGCGTGAACGCGCGTGAACCCCGCCAAAACCATCCACATACACGTTCACGCCTGTTCACGGAGCTTCACGGCACTAATCTGGAGCCGCCATAACATCTTACTTCGATTAAAAACCTTTGGATTTTGATTACTTCCATACTGTAGGTATATGTAGTCCGCTAGTCACTTTGCTAACGGCTAGAGTTTTCCATACAGCGCAATAGAAGCGTCGCTCGCTTCTATGTCCCTCTCCAGCCAACCGCCGCCGGTGGAAGAGGACTTCGAGAGCGAGACGGATATAGAGCTCGCGGAAGCCCTTGCCCTGAGTGCGAAAGAGCAAGCGCATATACAAGAGGAGTTGGAGAAGGAACAGCGCGCTTTGGATGAGGCGTTGCGACTGTCCCTATTAGATAAGTGACCGGTGAGTTTGTATTGATATGATCTGAAGGTATACTAATTAAGGAGTATATGGTGTACCTTACATTCATTCATTCAAAATTTACGAGCAGGGCTCTTGTCCGTGGAGTAATCGCCACCTCTTTCTGTCCATAGCCAGTTCCTTGACTTCCTGGTACGACACGACTTCAACTTTTTCCTTCACTTGGTCTAAAAATTTGCGTCTTGGTCTTCCACGTCCTCTCCTGCCATCTATCTTCCCTTCCATTATTGCTCTAAAGAAGTGGTCAAGTCGTATCAGATGTCCCAACATGTTTCCTCTTCTATTTTCCATTTCCACCTAACCTACTAGTAAATAAAAATGTATAAATTTCACACACGGCTATCTAACCCCTAACTAGGCAGAGCCTGTACTCTGAATGTCAGACGGCTGATATACATACATAATATGAATATACAACATCCAGACACAAGGCAAACACAAGTGCTCATCACACGAATGTTTGCCCTGGGCGGGATTGGAACCCGCGATCCTGTGCTTCGTTGGCACTGGGCCGGGGCTGAAACTGACGAAATAGAAAAATATGGTTTAGCGGTTAACCACTCCGCTATGGAATCTGTAAACAATATAAATATTTTCACTTTTTAACAGATACCGTCTGTTAGCGTATATTTACTATTTATTAATTATAAAAAAACTAATAACCCCCGACACAAAACCGTTACCCTGATCCTTTCAACAACTAGAAAAGAGCTGATAATCCTCAAATGGCTGAAGATATTTGTTTGGATCAAAGCTAGGAACACTCACGATTGTGACACCTTGCAAACAAAAAAACTAGATCAAAATCGGCGCATCCGTTTAGTTTAGGAGCTACGATGCCACAGACAGACAGACAGACAGCGACAGACACACACGTCAAACTTATAACACCCCTCTTTTTCGTCGGGGGTTAAAAACGAAAAATTAAAAATAATTGAGCTTAGGCAGGGACAACCCAAAGCGTTCAATAATTACGTTAGGATTGTTTGTACGGAGGCTTAGTGGTACAATTGGTAGTGCTTGTGTATGGCCCGGATAGCCAAGGAGATGCGGTTCAAGTCCCTGCCCGAGCTTAATTTTTATTTTTTCACTTTAATTTATAAATAGTATAAGTATAATGTTTTTTATTTTACTTTTTCAGATCTCATTGGAAACAACATAAAGTGTCCACAACATGAAGACTTACATAAATGTATGTACATTATTATTATTAGTAATTTTATTACGATAATAGAATACAAAATATAATATAGCACCTAATATTATGAATATATTTAAAATATTTATTGCGTGTTAAAGAAGTTGTAATATTACTTAACCTGTATTTATACGAGTGAGATCCTTATTACATAGTAATAAATGTCATTATTGTATGGTATAGTTAGATACGGAATTTACTGCGATATATAAACGGCTTAGATTGTAAATGCAACCTTATAGTTATACAATAATGTGTCAAATGGTTGCCCTAAGGTAATGCTATGTTGATTCATAGAAGCAAGCAATTATAGTACATATTGTTTGTTGAGAATGGCGACATTCCCGTGCATCGGAAAAAATGTGGCCCAGTGGCTTGGCCCATAACCTTCCATTTGGAATGCACAGGTTGAAGCCTCAGCACGAACCAATGTCATTTATTAAATTATAATTTGAACAGTCAGACAGACATAATTTATTTGACAAAACACAATAAAGCAAAAAAATAAAGAAGAAGAAAAAACAATGATTATAAAATACTAGCGACCCGCCCCGGCTCCGCACGGGAAAATGGTTATTGTGGGTTATCCTTAAGTATATTATGCATGTATTATACATATAAACCTTCCTCTTGAATCACTCTATTTATTGAAAAAAACCGCATCAAAATCCGTTGCGTAGTTTTAAATATTTAAGCGTACAAAGGGAGGGACATAGGGACAGAGAAAGCGACTTTGTTTTATACTATGTAGTGATTAATAATAAACGGTAGTGCGATCTCAAACATGGCTAGATCTCAGGTGTTGCCGTGACGAGAGCCACAGCGCTGATTTTCAGGTCAGCCCCAGCAATAGCCCGCACTCCAGACACTTTTTTTTTTAATTGACCTATGCTTGAGTCGAAAAAGTACGACGGATCAAACTTCACCGGACTTAACACAACTCCAGACACGGCTCAACACCGCTCATATCACCACGAGCCTCCCATTCCATGTACGGTGTTGTACTAGCTGCCGGAAGACGTTCCTCCTTAATTGTTTTCTATGAATCAAAAATAATTAGACTTAGGGTTGCCTTAAGAATTTAATATCGTCCTTCGAATTGCTCTAAATCACTTTATACCTGTTCTATTTGCTCATAAGCGTTGTTGTCTTTATGAGTTATGTTCGTTCAAAGTACTTATATGACACTTTAAAAGCAATAATATTTTATGTCTTCGGGCAATACGATTTATAAATTAGAGTCTTGAAATCCGCCACACACGGCGACTTTGTAAACAGTCCGCGAAAGAAGTTAAAAAATAATACAATACTTCATTAAAAAAAAAACCAAAAAGGTTAAAACCCTTGCGTTACGTCATTATTTTTGCTGGACTGTCTTGTTATTAAAATTTTTAATGCATCCTAATGTAACTATATATAAGATTCTTAATTATTTAAAGTTTTGAGCTATTCCTGTAGGTGATAAATTATTTTATATTAAAAAATATAATTTAATTATAAATTATGTCAATTTGAGTATTAAAATATTGTGACCATGCGCGTGATTAGAAAATAACTTGAAAAAATCTCTGGTAGTAAATCTAATCTGGACTGATCGTTATGGAGATCTTTGAGGGAGAACCTTGTCCAGCTGTGGACATCTTCTTTTGACTCGTAAATCTTATTTACACAGAAAAAAATTGATAATAAAGTAGCCCCGGTTACATAAAGCACGAGACAACACATTATCTCACATTGTCAAAAATAGCGGGCGAGATTATAAGTATATCCTCCCATACGATAAGAGTATTGATAGGACAAAACTATGTCTTGTCATTCATGGGATTATTTTTATCCTGCTATATTACTCGTAAACTCATATACTTGCGTATTACTTTACCTTCATACAAAAATAGCTCAGCTAGTTGACAAAATTTATTTCTTTAAGATTTGCACGTACTACGTCTCTATAGTGTTCAATGCTCTTTGTTTAGCACTATAGAAAAAGTGTTACTTTTAAAAAAATAATACACTGACTACTTAGACTTAGAGGACTATAATGGATGGAACCAAGGTATTTTGCCTACTTATGTAATTGATTTCAGCATTGGTGTAAAAAGATCTCTTTCATACCAAAATTGATTACAGAGATTGTAACTATATCTCTGTAATTGTTTTTATTATTATGACTATCAAACTATCTTTAAGTAGGTACTGCCAGCCACATGCCAAGCTTAACAGTTTATTATTAGAAGAGCCTCTTAGGCAGGATTTATAAATAACGGTTTCGCTAGTCTATCATATGAGAAGCGTAACAGTAAGTTAGTAAGCTGAAACTTGTACTTACCAAAGTCTGATTGGTCAAGAACGTTGATCGTTAGCCAATCGGAAGTTTTTACTCGGTCTCCCTATAAAAATAGGGTTTGGCTCGCTATTTTGCGATTTAAATAATTAATGTAAAGGCAATACTTCTTTCTAACTTAAATGGTGAAGGTATAACCAAAATTTTATATTTCAATATTAAACAGAAAGATTTTAATTACATAGCGGTCGATCATAATTTCTTTGCGGCTTGACAAGATATCTAGTGCGTTTTGTCGCGAGGTAAAATTACTACAGAAGTAGGTAAGTATATAGAACAGATTTTCATTAAAATCACGTTTCAAGGAAACAAGGTCTTACAAATAGACCACGTGACTGACACGAACCTACGACATTTCTACGTCATTTTGCCTATTCATCCTTGTCGAATGCATGTAATAGACAAGGATGAACAGCGCAATATGACGTAGGCTTGTGTCAGTCACGTGGTCTAATTGTAAGACCTTGTTTTCTTGAACCATGATTAAAATATTATTGGGACTGTAATATTTTGGTTATACAAATGTATTATGTTGTTATTTATACCTAGAAATGTAAATTTTACTTTAATTTCAAGTTCCGATAATCTATTTACCTATGTGTACGGAATTATACGACTATATATAAATATATAGAGGTTGTACAAAGCTTATTATAAAAGTATACCTCTGGTCCCTAGTTTAATGTACTGTACAATCCTAAATTATGTAAAGCAATTATTATTATTATAATATATTTCTGTATATTGACATTTTTTATGAGAGTTTTATTGGTACCCTTCGACACTATTGTTTGTACTACAGACAGATAGATATCTCTTTAGTACATTTTTTATTATTATTATTTTTGCTTAGGGAAAGGATGGGAAAGGGCAAAATAAAAGCAAAGAAATACGCACAATTGTATCTATGTATTTAAAATTTAATTTTCATTACTTATATACAAATTACAACATTTACTATTATTATAGGTATTAGTTCGTCCTATATTTACATAATTATGTAATAGTACACTTTAGAAGCGTATTTTTTACTCAAGTCATAAATTACATTGAGGAAACTTTTGAATAGTGAGTACTCATAATAACCAACAACTAATGGCATGTTTTAGTCATAGCTCATTTTGGTCACGTATGTTTCGGTCTTTTAATTTATAGCAGATCTCTACAAAATTTGAATTTCAAACATAGGTACCAAATTAATTGGATGCCTGGATTAAAACTGTAAGATGAAGAAATTAGGTAGTATGTCCTTTCCAAGGCCATTTATGTGGTTTACTCTATCTGCTATTCGTAAATAAAAGTGACTGTCGTTGTTTTCCTTCAAATTTCGATTATTTCGGACCTAATACAGTTTATGTTCGTAAAAGATGAAATAACCAAAACCAGTTCGCAAGCTTATCTAAAAGAGTCCCTATTTTCTGCGAGATAAAGTTTATAATTTGAGACCAAAATAAACTATGACTAATAAAAAAACACCTACCCATCTTTGCGTAGGGGATACCGTACAAGGGCGAAACGGACCGTACACAATACATTCGGCCCGTCCGCCATTTTATTAATACTTTTCATATATTTTATTTTGACATCGGAATAGAAAAAATGGAATTGTACACTAGAAAAGTAGAATTTAGTCATATAATAGTCGTGTTACTGTAACCGTGTAGCCATAAAGTGCAAATACTCCGAACAACTAATACAAACAAAAGAGAATCATGTACAAAAAAGCAGGACAGTAATTACTCGTACCTATAGATTTATCTTCTAGCAAAAATTATTGCTTGGTAATCGTAGTTCTTGTCTAAAAGTAACTACAGTGATTTAATTTCGTATTATTTTGTCAATTACTCAATGGAGCTGATTATTACATGATTTAATCAATATTTTTTTGTTTGTATGTACTTTTTTATAATATCACTTTTCTGTATAGATGTCGCTGTTCATTTATAAAATCTCATTGCACTTAAATTAACACCTGGCTACAATATGCACCAAAAACTTTTGCAAACATTAAACAGACGCTAAATATCTTCTGAATCGTGCATATTTTTGCAGAAATTTATTTTTATTCCATATTCAAATGTATTTGGAGCATTTACAAATTATTGCGTACAGTAACACCGTTTTATGAACTAACATCAAACGCACTGATACACAGAAAACTTCAGCTGCATAGATACCTATAGTAATATTTATCGTTTTAATCGGTAAGTTTAAAACGTTTAAGCGACATGCAAAACGCTATTATACTGCCACTTTCAAGGTAACCCGGATTCTTGCTTGTTCAGATGGCACAAAACATTAAGAATGTTTATGTATGAATATGTCTATTGTTTCAATTAACACGACAAATTACTTTAGAAACAAATATTACGCTATATTTCTATAGGCAATATGTACAGTTAGTTTTCCTGTGTGCAGTACTCCTTACGGTCTAACGGTTTTAAATCCCCTACCGCGTATTCGACAAAAATTGTAACTTACTATTTTATTTATTACTATTATGTATAGGTATAATTCTATTATAATAATCGATAAAGATTCCCAAGGAAAGCAACGAGAACAATTAAAATCATCGAAAACTTAAAGAGTAACGAAAATAAATAGATTTTTATTGTAAAAAAAGAGATTACGGGGATGGAGTGCTTTTGTAACTTTACTGACCAATTACTTGGTTCCCGAAAATTTTATAGAAGTTTTATTCGACGCCTAAGAAATTAAACCGCCGTATCAGGAATTTATGTAATCCTTTAATATAATAATTAGTCCGTGGTCGTTGATTGGGTCTGCACGGGGTCTATGCTTTCAGAGTATAATCAAAATCTTTATTGTGTGTCACGCACCGAAATTAAAAGTCACGAACAATGCCAAAATATTATACAAAACACGCATGCGCAAATCTAGGTCGTTCTGAAAACGCCCTAAAATAAACATTTGATCGTTCGGAAAGTAAATTGATTACCTAACAAACTAGTTAAAACATAAATCATTGGATCCCATTTCGTGCTATAATATTGTTATTATGTGGGCTATGTGACTCATTTGTAATACAGGTACTTATTAGTATTATACGAGCGGTACCTACATAACTTTGATATATGACTTCCGTAGTTAACAGGATGCTAGTATTTATCTCTTCACTGGAATAAAACTAAATCTAATATTTCTATATGAATACCTTGCTTTAATGTAAATTCTATATCATTTTCATGCAGTAAAGCTAATCAGACTGTATTTTTAACGTAAAGTGATTTTATGGTTTTATATATTTTTAAGTAGGTACCTATTGCAAATTGCAATCTTACAAGTTACTGTCAATAGTTACAAAAACACACCACCAGTATAGTACGCTACGTTTCTAACACAGATATCTGGCTAAAACGTGAAGACAACAGCTAATGTCATGTGATGCTATATATCAGAAGTGAGAGATCCCAAATTGTCGCCAACTAGATTCTCATTTTAGCCAAACACAGGATTTGTTGCCGTCACAACTCAGATCTCGTATATTTTAGGAACTCTGGTTATAAATGTTCGTATGTTTGGTTGGTACACAATATTTTATTCAAAATTATCTATTTGCCTTAAAATAATTTAAAAAAGTGCAAAAATAAACTAGAAACATTTTATACAAAACCAAACATCAACTTTTGGAGTGAGATTTTCAAATTATACTAGCCAATTTAGTGCTTTCATTTCTTTTAAACTATTTGATCTCCTATAGGTCTTAAAATAAAATGATGAATTTAGATGTGGCGACAACAACTCCATATTATAATTACCGCGCAATAATCCTAAGATGTGGTTATACAAATCGTCAATAAACACCTACTACATTTACTTGCTTAAAATTTCAAAAATACACAACCTCTCCCAGTTGTTATTTCAATCAACAAATGAGACTTATTTTATACTTAGGTAAGACTAAAATGCTTTATTGAGAGTCACTAGTCACTACTTGACGATGATGCTCAAAAATACAATCAAAACTTGCTAAAATCCTTATTATTACAACAGTTAAGTCGCGTAAATTCTATTAAAGATGTATTACATAATTTTCATGCTACAAAAATAGTCTATAATACTATGTATTCCTAGATTTATTGCACGGTAATACCTTTATAGTCTAAAAGGTTTCGACTTTTAACACTGAGATTAACATAGAGGTGGCGGCGTAAACTGAATTTTCGATCGCTTTAATAAGTTCCTTATAACACTAAAAGGTTTTATAGAATAACATGTGTAATGTTTTTTCCTTTTGTGGAATATGACAAAGTTAAAATGTTTAAATGTTGTCAAATACCTACTTGAGCCAAAATTACCAGCAATTTGACTGTTTATTTTTATTTAATCACACTGGGCTTTCGTGTTGGAATTGTTTAGCATAATTAGATCGTAATTGCTTTATTCTCGTTTAATTTTAATGGTTGTGAAAGAACGCTAAGCATTTAATTGCGTGGAAGAATGTAGCGTTCTTAATGCATGATTAACTTTTAGTAGGAAATAAAATCCATATTCACGAAGACTAGCACATAGTCAATATGAACGTTTAACATACTTTGTTTCATACATTTTACCGTACAACGTAAAGCGTGTTTAATGTTATTTTAATTATTCTTAAAAATAGTTTTGGCTTATTTTTAATTAAAAATGATTAGGTACTTTAAATCATATCACGAAAGATTGTTTTACAGATCGCTTTAGTGGGTAACTTAACATCAAATTCTATAAAAGCTATTAGTAATATAATAGTGTTATAAGAGTTCAAATTTAGTTTACGTAGCCTCCGTACATAAATTAAATGCATCGAATTGCCACTTATCTTGTCTAACTACGATATACAATAATACAGTCCAACTGGATTGCACATTTTGGAACTAAGCGCAAAGGCGCTATACATATCACAACTAAATAATAAAATTATGCTCTATGCACTTTTCATGTTGACTGTACCCGATACGCACCTTATTATTAAGGATATGGTTTAGGAGCATCTACTTTTACTTATTTTTAAGGTCAATTTGTATTTAATTTATATGTGTAGTATGTCGTTATAAATAATTGTAAGGTTTATAATCGCCTTGTAAATATGATACAAAACTAGGCATTAAACTTAAAATTATTTTAAAGACAAGTCCACATCGGTAAATTTGACCTTAAAGGGGTACTTTACACTGTAAATTTAGTATTCTAATTCCTAAAAAATGTTGATACAACCCCTTAACATTATAATAGGAATAATTTATCGTATTCAAGTAGTAAATATTAGATGCTGAAATATAGAGGTGTTTTTTAACAATTCCGTTCCAGTATTTAAACATAAGCGGTGTGAACTTGACTGTACCTTCTGTAATTAGTGAAAATACCTTTATAATTGGTATTCTGATTAGAATGGACTATTTTAATAACAATCATAAAACTACTGCAATTCGAAGTGGACTCTAGTACGGCAACTTTTAATCTTATTCCCACTTGTTTATGTGTATTTTCAGTTAAAAATAACTAGGTTAGTGTTTGGAAAAAAAAGGTCTACAATCTGAACTAGTATTAATAGCAGGCTATGTGCATAAGTGTGATCAGGATAGCACGATTCAATATGAAAACAGTGGCGCCCCCCCTTATTTTTACGATTCTTTTGCCATACTATTCATAATGATAATCATGATTCGGGTTGCCAATGATTATGCAATTATATTTATATTAACACTTGAATAGATTTGCTAAATCCATTATTTTAAATATAATGATTATTTACATTTATGTATCCTTAATTAAACTTATTTTTGGGGCTATGTTTGTATATTCCATATTATTTTTAAATAAGTGCATTTTTAAATAAGAACAGAATTTGCAATATTGTATATGAATGTCATGTATGTTTGCGAAATTTATGTTTAAAATTTTATATAATAAAAATTTACGTTGAATTTAATAATTTATTATTAAGAATTATAATGAAATTAATAAATAATAATAAAATTGTAATTGGACTGGATATTAAGTACTTGAAATAAAATTTAGGTGATGATTCACATTACCTAAATTGGCTGACTGTATTTTTATAATATTGATTCAACTCGTACGTCCTACCAGTTCATCTACATTTATATTTGAAGATTTGCCTACCTTTGTTAATACCAAATTAATTTTATGTTGGATGTCATAAACGTACGTTAAAAGTAACCTTTCAGACCTTTTGTATTTGGATATAACCATTATCAACCATACTGAAACTTCAAACTAAACCTTATTTTATAAATGTGACACTTGTTTATCGAGCAATTTTATCGATCTCCTTTCTAAACTAAAATGCATTATAATTTACAACTGTCTTATTTACGAAATAGGAACGAACATTCATCGATGGCATAAAGTCTAAAAATATTTTAGCAAATACAGCTCGATTTAATTGTTTTGAATTTAATTGTTGTCAAGCTGTACAGTCAAGTTCACAAAATTGAATATACAATATGTATCTAGGCAGGTGTCCATGGCTTAGGACCCCACAATGACGCGGCAAGGGTGTCTTTTCGGACGGATCTGTTCGCTTTTCTGGAGGGAAAGAGATAGACAAGTGTCTTTGATGAAGTGAAGATGTAGCTGGATGTTTTCACATTTCTTGAAGAATCTGCAACGCTGTTACACGTTAAATTTCTATACATTCTTCCCTGTTATTTACTTACACATAGTTACTCAGTGTGTTGCTGTTTAACAGTGTGATAAGTGGATAATTTTACCAATTAATGTCTTTTAGGAAAATCTTCTTCAAATGCGAAAACTTCCAACATCCGTAATGGACACTGGTAGTAGAAATCATGACAATCTAGACTTAATAAACGTAGATGCATTTTGGCTGCTACTTGGTGCAGGTTTTATTCTTTCTACTTAAACTTTATTATTCTTACAAATACGCTTCACAATTCGTTTAGCACGTCATATACGTTTATCAAATCAAAACTCGTTTTCGATACAATCTGCTGTGCAACAATGGCCCTTTACTTCCCCATTAATCGGAATTCGACTCAAGACCTTACTTTAGCATCAATAAGCTGTATTTTAGATCTTGGTTTTTTTAAACTGACAGAATAACTCCTCTTCTGTTGCACAGCAGTTTGTAATACTAGGGTTACACGCTCAGTCTGGCGTCAGTTCAGTCCATCAGACTGACTGATGCCAGAATGATGGATGAAAAACACGGTACTAATATAATCAGTCCGTCAGTAAACCGGTTAGACGATAATTCTCTCGTCATTCTGTCGTCTTTCTGAGCAGACTGATGGTCTGCACTGACGCCAGACTGAGCGTGTAACCCTTGTCTGATGGTAGTCACATTCATGTAGCTCGACTATCTCCCTCCCTCCCCTGGTTCCTTCTCTTTCCCACCCGGCCGCTCATTGCGGGTGCGCGGGCGGCGGCCCGCGCGGCGCGTTGCGTCAGTCGCCTGTCGCCGTCACCTGCGTCCACGACCACGGGGATGCGTAGCCTTTTTGGCTGGAACAATGGAAAAAAGTCTGGTTAGATTTTTTTATTATCAATCCACATAATACAGAGGCAGTAACATAGATAACTTGTAATGTAGATGTGGTATGGTTCCCTAGAAAATGGACCATCTCATTAGCCCTTCTTGTCCTGTTAACTGCACGCGAGAGGACTTGGTGAAGGCTACTGACGTAGGTACTCGTATTTGTGTAGCTGGTTTTTCGACTCGAAAAGAAGATTGATTCCCCGCACTAAGCTGTCCAAACACTACATTGAAAGGTGGATAATCACGTAGATGGTTTTGCCATCAAGATAATTTTAGGCACTCCATAGGTTCCACACATGATCACATATCAAAACTCGGAAGACGTGTGTGTAGCAAGCAAGGTAGACCGTAATCTGACGAGTGTCCGTTATTGAGGGTTCCATATTTGATATTGAAATAGTTCATTGCGACCTGCGATTAGGTAAGAAACCTCGCCATAGTGCGGCATTACAATGGAACTAATTTTATAAGGGAAATTGTTGCCATAGTCGTAAAAATATATACACGGTGGCGCCCTCAGAGCAGGTTTCTTATTTGTTTCGTCAGGCTTTAGGTGGATCGTCAATGACAATTTTGTTGTGATTTTACTTTAAAATTCGTGGGCAGATGTTTTATAATAGACTGTTATCATGCGAGTAGAGTAACTTTAATGAGGTCAATTTAATATGAAGCCCGGGCTGGAGGTTTATTAGTTGGCCAATTGTGGCATACCTATATGGCATATTGATGGTGCTCGGATCTATCTACTTTTAACTCCTTTTTGGGATTGATTGGATATCGTTCGTTCTTGATAGCAATCAATAGTGTCGGTAGTTACGTTGGTTCTGTTCATGTGAAGTCGTAAAAGATACCCCTTACTTTCTTTTTTCTCTTACATTTATATCACGGATATATCACGTCTATAGCACAGAATAATAAATTATAATAACTGTCTATAGGCAGTTTACGCTCAGGGTGCTTTTACACGGTGCAAGTAGCTTGCTTATGTTGAGTCAATTGACTTCGTTTGAAGGCACTAAAACTGTAAAATATGTTATGGCATTACATAAATAATTAAGTGTAGGTCACACAGATATAGATTAAATTAGATGCGGCTAGTGTATGTATGTACTTCGCGTTTCCAAACGAAGTCAAATTTGACTCAACATGCGCAAGCTACTTGCACCGTGTAGAAGCACCCTCAGTTCTAATTTAATATAACAAATTTAATGCTCGGTTATAAGAGCTTATAATGCCAACGGCTGTTTAGTTCGCACAGCTGACCCCAAACCGTCATATAACTGTGAATTATCGCTAACATTTAGATTTAGGTGCTTAAACAACATTGTAGTCGCCTTTATATAACATGTTTCAATATTGAGCGTTATTTAATAGGTAGTAAATGTTTAATGAATACCTAAGTATGTATTTTACTACTTATATGTATGGTTCCCGGCAAAGAAGATGACAAATACAATTCCTGTTTGTTTGGGTCGTCTGGTTTTCAACTTCAACCTAGGGGGTAGGTACGAAAAACAGCTTTCACTTGTCTAACCAACCACAAATCCTAACTGTGATCTCCGACTAGTAGACACGCAAAAAGTGGTAAGGTACGCAAATAACTTGAAACTGGAAGAATCCAGCTGAAAGGTACAGATAGCAGCTGTAGTATTGAAAATATACTCGACTCGACTCTGTCGTCTGTATGTATGAACAAAAAAAAAGATTAGGTACCTACTCCTAAATTGCCGTTCCCTGAAATCTGCTGCCCTAGGCTTCAGCTATTGATACATCCGCCACTGCCTACCAGAACGATTTAATAACTACTACTACGCATGCCTGCGTGCGTCCGCAGCGTGCACAGAATGTGTGGCGTGCCGGACGAGCGAGCAATAATGCATGCGGCGCAAGTAGGTCAAGTTCGTACGTGGACGACGACACCTGCACGGGCGCTGCAAGAATTGCACGCTTAAGATCGTTATCACCTCGTATGTCTCCAGCGATGGGGCTTAGCTTATTCTATTCTGAACTAACTCTCAACTTCATGTACTCGTACATTGCACACAAACCAGAAACGAAAACATTCACTCAACAGGTGCACCTTGTACTATTTGTCGCGAAATGTCTTCCAGTAGGTACAGTTGGCCTTTTTAATATACTTAACCTGTATCAAAGGACCCCGAACCTACAGTAAGAAAAACGTAGATTCAATTAATTGTCCTGGAATTTTGATATGAGTAGGTGGGTACGTACCTATCATAGATTTCATTTTCCTGTTTCTATCGACGCGTCGTTACCATTGTTTCTGTGTCCCTTTGTCCCTTTGAATATTTCGACTGGTTATGTACCAGGTGTATTAAGTAGTAATTTAGCGAGTTCTAATTCCCTACTAATTATTTAACTGAAATAAAAAAAATATCGAAGTCCTTTCGCGGATTTAAAAAAATACCCTAGCCTAGCCGCTGGCAGCCGCGCTACTTTTCGAAGTTTCAAACGATACTAGTTTTTTTAGTATGTGGATAAGGTTTTAAATTATTTCACACTCGCACTCGCTTCGCGTCGCTGCCATTCCGGTGTGAATTGACCGTAAAATGTAAACGCATCGTCTGACTGAAGCATGCATGCCTGTGAAGGTACCACGCGCCTTATAACGTAGAACCCTATAAACCATTTAACAAACAATCGCCGGTCGTTCCAATTACGATATTTTTAAACCCAACTTAACCAAGAACAACTTAGCGTAGAAGTGGATAACAGCGCTCATATTCATTGATAGTTATTTTTACGGATAATCATTAGCTCTAGTTGTACTTAATAAGCCAAGATTTTCAAATTTTACCTGTTATGCGCCGGAAGACGGAGCGTGAGCAAGATGGACCGTCATTTTGACGAAACGCGATGTTGACGAAAAACTGCTTTGACCAACAACGTATAATAACCGGTGAGGGCAGCGCATGACCGATCATTGTGGAGATCCTTGGGGGAGTCCCTAGTCCAGCAGTGGCCGTCTACAGGCTGAGATGATGGTGACCTGTTATAACTGGTTTTACCAACTCTTCGCTACTAATACATTTTCTAAATTGTGTGTACAGAAGCGATTAGGGCGTAAACTGTTTGGTATTTAGAACCGTAGGGCCTAAGTCTGTTATGACATTTACAGAGAATGTCAGCGGACTAACAACCGACCTTCATTGCCTAGATACCTAGGTAGCATACCTAACACACCTAAATAACGGACTTTACTTATTCACCCTTTAACAACCTAAGTACTATCAGCCTTTTTCATAAAACTAGAACTGGTTTTAAACTTCTTATATACCTACTTGAATACAGGGTGTAAGGGATGGCTTAGTTAGAAAATACTGACTCATTAGTATTAGTTACGGAAAAGGGTAGCCTGGCCTTACCTACTAGAAAGTAATAAACTTGACTAAAATATATTTGACTTTTGTTCAATAAATTCTCCCTGTTATCAGGGTAGGCTCGAGCCCCTCGGTGGGGACATATATGAGCTGTTAACTACTAATAAATTCTAGTCATATACCTTCTTATGTAAGGTTTTTTTAATTATACAGGTGCTCCTTCATTGTATTGTAATAGAGTGTTACAAAGTTTCAATAAATAAGTCTGCCGAAAAAGTCCGTTCCTATAAAAAAATACTCAAAAAGAAAAACATGAAAGTAGCAGGTCACCCCGGTGTATTTCCGTACAAAGCCCTCGTTTCCCCCGGCGGCGCTGGCGCCTGGCGGAAATCCGCCGAATTCTGTAAGTTGGCAGCACTCAGCACTGCTTCCGCTGCTTCAACAGGGGATGGGATTGAGCCAGCTCGCTTGTTAGCGATGAAAACTGATTAGGTTGGGGAATGTATATCTTGTATTTGAAACTACAGTTATCAAAATATGTTTTACTTATAAAATAACTAGCGAAGCGACCCGCCCCGGGTCCGCACGGGAAAATGGTTATTGTGGGTTATCCTTAAGTATATTATGCATGTATTATAAATATAAACCTTCCTCTTGAACCACTCTATCTATTAAAAAAAACCGTATCAAAATCCGTTGCGTAGTTTTAAAGATTTAATTTAAGCATACATAGGGACATAGGGATATAGAGGACATAGGGACAGAGAAAGCGACTTTGTTTTATACTATGTAGGTACTGATAACAACCTATAATAGTCCACTGCAGTACCTAGTACTATTATTTATTCTGTGACTGCAGGCATATTAAGCCTCTACTTCAAATAGAAGATTCACCTTTGCAACAAGATTATATATACCTCCTACTATATTTAAGGTCTGTATTTAAAGTCTCGACTCTCTCGATATTTAAAGTCAAAAGGTTTTATTCGAAATAAAATTTTGCAAAAATATTTTTCGACTCCCTATTTCGCTATTTTTCTCTACTCTACTATTTTTTCGAGAATCGCTAAACTTAGAGTGGCAATGGGCTGGGCA
The DNA here is from genome assembly GCA_948473455.1 of Teleiodes luculella. Classification (NCBI taxonomy): domain Eukaryota; kingdom Metazoa; phylum Arthropoda; class Insecta; order Lepidoptera; family Gelechiidae; genus Teleiodes; species Teleiodes luculella. The sequence continues at coordinate 760,356 of OX419590.1, forward strand.
CATTGCGTGTAGAACCGACGGCCGTTGGGGCAAAAAGGTTCTTGAATGGCGGCCGCGCGCCGGAAGACGTATGTGGGCAGGCCCCCCACGAGGTGGACCGACGATCTGGTGAGGGTCGCGCGAAGCCGCTGGATGCGGGCAGCGCAGGACCGATCATTGTGGAGATCCTTGGTCGGAGGCCTTTGTCCAGCAGTGGATGATGATTTTTCGACAGACTGACTAAATCGACTTAGGTACTCGTATTTCCCATGTTCCACACAGCTGTAACTATGTATCTAGATGCGTGCGTCGCAGCTGTTTGACCCCGGACCGGCGCGGGCGCAATTGAGAGCAATTGCTGCGCCGAGGCCATGCGAACGTGCCAGCTTATATAAAGGGAACGCTAACACAGCTAATTAAAAGATTATATTCGAAATATATAGTTAATAGTCCAGCGAGGGGCTGGCGAACCGACCCTAAATCAGAGGTAATAAGCAATTCACACTGGCCCAGTTCAGGTTGGTCAACTTCACACAAAACTTTTTGAATTTCTTCGCAGCTGTGTGTATGAAGAAGCCAACAGATGGCCTCATAGCTATGGTAACTAGTATTATTTATCTGTGCTATGGTAGCAGTGTGTGGCAGTGTCTTCAAGGCAATATCTGCCTTAACCTCTTTGATTCCAAAACGAAGTAGGTATATTTTTATTTAGGTAATATTATTATTATTCCAATCTACAACAACCAACAGAATAATAACAGACAAACAGAAAAAAAACTCTGATTCAGCTGGTTGTCCGTAGTCCGTAAAAGTAAAGTAGGTACTCGTAGTCATCAAATGGTACAAGTTTTTTTTATGAATATGTCCTAAATATCTATATCCGTTTAAAACAACAAATTGTTATGTTTTATTACTTTTAGTTTTATACTATGTACCTTTTAAAGTGAAACAAGATAGTTACTCATATAATAGCATAGCCTTGCTATTATTCATATGAGCTAATGATGATAGTTAAGCTGACGATACCGTCAGCAGAGAAGAAAGGTCGAATCAAATTGTATCTAATTTCGCTTGGTGAATAAGCCTCGTTTTAATGTAGAGATAGCAAAAACAATCTCTTTATAAACATGAAACTAACGAGCGAAATGTTCAGCTTTGTTGGTAGGTATATAGTGTAGTGTCTTTGGCGTCAAGGATTATTCTGATCGGGAAAATATTTCCAAACTGAATTTTGATTCTATTATGAGAGGAAAATCAATTGATTTCATTTTAATCATAAATGGTTACGTTTAATTTTGTAGGTAACTATTTACTTAACCTATATCACTAAATTAAGAAATAGTAGTACCTACCTAATATAGAAACAAAATTCATTTAGATCAAAACAATAATGTTGTACATAGCTTAGATATATAAAGTGATATTTATTCAGTTATTAGTTTGTTTAATGCTGTAAATAAAGATAGCCTCGACGTCGAAAAGTGATTTGTAAAATCTTACTTCGAATAAAACATATTTTATTTCATTTCATTTCATTAGCTATAAGAAACGCAAAAGTTTGTGAGGATGGATGTATAAATAGATGTTTGTTACCATTTCTCGTAAAACTACTGAATGTTTTTTAATGAAACTTTACAGTAATATAGCTTCATTAACAGCTTATATTTGTCTCCACCGAGGGGCTTGAGCCTACCCTGAACTCAGGGTGAATTTCTTGCTGCCTTTTACCGCGAAAAAAAATGTTAGAGCGGGCGGAGCCAGGGGTGGAAAGCTAGTGTTCGCATATATTTGGCTGAACGTCACGGGAAGCCATTACTCATACAAAAGTGAACTGACGCGATGCCGCTAGGCGTTAGGAGATAAGGGAATGATAAACTTTCCCACGCTGTCTACTCAAATTAGTTTACCGGTACCGATAGCAAACGAACTTAACTTTGTCCAAAATATTGAACTTATTGATCCATAATGGTCTGTGACCACACCTTAATTTAATTGATATTTTGTGAGTGTACAGTTGTAAAAAGGCATCGGAGTTATGTTGTTAAGTATATTGATTTGTTTTCTTCTTATACATATTTTATTTTATTTGTTTGTAATTAAACCTATTTAAATATAATAATTATACCACAAAATTAAGTTTTTTTCGTTCATTTAAATGCCTTTTCATCATCATAATAATAATAATAATAATAATAAAGTGTACCTACATAATAATAATATACGTTTATTTGCTGGACATCACAACACAGAATACAAAATTCGACAAAAAGAAAAGAAAACTACATTATAAAATTTACACCCTAGAACCTAAGCATAAAACTACGTGCAAACATTTCCCTGTGTTGCGACACCCACAAAAAAAGGCCCCCACAACACCATAAAATATAAATAAATTGAGAACACTAATCATAACAAAATCATTTTTGATAAAACTAATTGGAAATTAGAGTAAATTCGAGTCTAATGAGGACAGAAACATAATAATAGATAAGTTGTGTTAGGTGAATTTTAACGCTTAGGTAAGTAGGTGTTTATTCTCTCTAATTGCCATAAATCATTAGAGCTTATACAAAAATGATTGAACTTTCTAATAGAGACTATTAGAGACATAATTAACAACATCAAGCAACTAAGAAATATTTTGTTCTATAATAAAATTCACAAAATCAAATCTTTTTTTATAACTTAAGAAAAATCAATGTCGTTTTTGTCGACTCTATCAACCACGCCGTAATCTAATTCGTGCGCGACACCGAGATTAAAATATTATTATGATAAGTCGGAACGCTGAATCCGTTCCGCTCAGCTTTTTATGCTAACCGTACACATGTGATACATCGCCGTTGTGATGTGACAGACAGGTCGCTAAATTTAGGAAGTTATATTCTACAGTCTTTCGCCCGCGGTTTCTCCTGTGACTTAAAAAAGTTTTCCTTTAAAAATGTCGCAATTTTTTTTCTTAGTCAAAACGTGCGTTTGTAACATTTATCAAACAGCATAATCAAGTTTTATCAGTTACCCGTTTTGAAAATTTAAATTTAAAAAAAAATACTGCAGCTTCATCAAAACTCTTACAAAGTGAAAAAAAAATCTGCATCGCAAAAGTTTGAAAAAATTGGTCAAAACTTTCTGATTACGAGTAAAAAACCGGACGAGTTTTTCTTTTGCTTTCTGTGGGGGTAGGGGGTGTACCGGGTGCGAGGAGGGCTGTTAGTGAAAGGGGTGAAAGGTTTCAGCGCGGCCTAGACAGGGGTGTACTAAGGGAGTTATTTTAGGAAAGGGGCCTCAGATAAAAGATCACATTAAATTTTAATTTTGAAGATATTTTTAGTCACATCACATTGAAATGGATTTAAATCGTTTCAGGTAAATAAAACAATAAGCTTATTTTTTTACAATACACAAACATACGACGCATAAGTGAAATAAATTATTCTTACGCCTTACAGCTTTGAATACAATGTAACATATTTTACTCAGCATTTTCTATATTACAGAAACACAAAACATTAAAAGCGAACATGTACAGAAAGAAAACAACAAAAACGTATACAGCTTTCTTTTCATACATTGTTGACAAAAATATGGCTGTGGTTATTGTTTGTTACTAGTATAAATACCAAGTAGTAAAATTAAATATGTGCGAGCATATTTTTATTTATTGTAAGTAAGTGTTTAAAGTTGAGGTTAATTTAATACAGTATTTTTTAAATCAGAAATATAAACTATTTCATGCATTACAGAATAAATAAATAAATTCTATGTAATTATGTGCAAGGAAATCACATTTTCCTTCCCCCATACCCTATTGTCTTGAAGTACCTACTTACAAAATTATTTATAACAATAAATAAAACAAGTTATTTCCTTGCGAACTTTGTAGTTAGTGTTATTCTGTACACGAGTGTTAAAAGAATTCATTGCTAACTAGTTAGTTATATTTATATTGAATGGGAAGAGCTAGAGGCGAGAGTTGAAATTATAGATATAGTTTTATGGATGTGAATGTCAGAATATATCGTGTTAGTCTTTCGCGATTAGCACTATGATTGATTTATTGCATCGTTCTGAAAGTATGAAATACGACAGATAAAATCGTATTATTTTTTTACAAAACGGTGATTATTACGTATTTAGTACCTTATTATTATCCTAGAAAAAGAAAACAAAAATGACGTATGTATTAAAACAACTGCACAAATAAAGTTTCAATAACAGGTACAATTTTCCATGCTTTGGATAATTTAAACAATAATATTGAAATGCACAAAATCTTGATAAGTATAATTTAATAAAAATATATCAGTGGTTAAATGATTACTTCATACTTATAGGTTTCCAGTACAGGGCGCAAACTTCATGTGAAGTAATAAATAACTAATGTACCACTCAGATACATTGGTCTACTTTACACACGACTTTTGAACTGAATATGCATATTATTACTATTTAAATATTGATAACAAATTAATACCTCTTTACGTGACGTGGCGTGATGGATTTGAACATAATTATAATCTTATAGTTAGTGTGCTATTATCCTGAATTCGTTCGAACATTCTTGCACCCTCTGTATATTCTTAATAGACTTAAAAATAGGTATTAACCTTTTATGAAAAGTTGTTAAAATTAAGCGTGTAAGCAAATACGCGTTTTCAAAAAAAAAATTATACATATACCTAAATGAATGTACTTACTTCGAAAACTTCAAATCCAAAAGGTTTAAAATTATTTATGTGGTTCAAAGGAAATGTCTCCATTAATAATTCACACGTTTTGTCATTAGGCCGTCAGTCACTGTAATTCATTGAAGGTCATCTATTATTATCATGACTGTATTCAGTCTTAAAAATTAACCAAAGACTCTTCTTTGTAAGCTAGTAAGTACCTATAGTATTAAATAGTAATAAGACTTACAAATAAAAGATAAATTAATACAAACTAACTAATAAAATTTTAATATACTAAATATCGTACTCATCCGTAGAATGAGTTGAAATAGCACGCGTAGAAGTGCTATAAAAAGAATATTTTATAAAGTTAGTATTTTTTTTTTAAATAGAGCATTATATATTTATATTCAACAGTCATTTATTCAAAAATACAATAATACATTTAAAAATATATTATTAGTCAAAGAAGTAATTTAGAAATTTACAAAGTTAGTAATTATAATATTATATTTATAAGTGACAAATCTACCACAAATAAAAAAATATATCGTAGGAGATTTACTGATATTATTACAGTCCTTCCACAACATTTCATACTTTTTTGTCACAACCAACATTTCTAAACACTCAACATTTACTTTTAAACATCACAGGCAATCGCAGCATAAAGCGTCCAGAAAAAGCCAGACATATGAAAAACCTACCTAATTACAAGCCGGCGACAACAGTAAAAAATAAAATACAATAAAAGGAAAATACAAAAAAAAAACTTGTCGAAAAGACGCCCAATCCGTACACGCATGGGGTGGACTAGGGTGGCGATGGGAGGGGCCACCCCGAAGGGAGGCTCGAGGGGGTTGCCACCCCTTGACCCAGTAACCACCCTACGCGTAGTGATAAGAATAGTGCATACTGGGAATGTAAATAAATATTAATAGTTTGTTATCTTTAGAGGTTATTTTATTTCTAAATGTCCCATTTTATGTTTGAAAAGTTCAGAAAAAATTTAATGTTAGTAATGTAGCCTCGAATTTTTGGGAAAGTAATAACAATAATTACGTTCTATAGAAAGTTATCAATTTGATGCGGAAGAAAAAAATATCAAGTTTGATTTAATGTGAGTGCGTAAATTTTAAAAAAGATTTTACTACTTGCCTTATTTTCCCTTTACTTTGTTATTTAACTGTCGAATCAAGGGTTCTATGGGCCAAGACATTTTTTTATGTCTTCGATTAAATTTAAAAAAGTAATGTTTTCACTTTTCTGTGGTGTTGTACCAGTGGCCTTACAATAACAACATCTATGTACTTATACATCGACAGTTCTCTACAGAAAAGGATTACGGACGTGACAGATAAGCCGGCAATATACCTTTAATTAAATTCTGCCTTTTGTTTTCCGCAACACAAAAGGATAGCAAGTTGTAGCGAACGAGATCAAATGGGATTACCGCATTTGTCTTTTTGTATATATGTATATGGTATAAATAAATATTTTTCTTTAGTTACGAAAATCTGCGAAACAGTGACTACGAATAATGGAATATTTTCGTTTATAATTTTCAGTATAACTGTATCATGCCTTTTATTAAGAGAAATATCAAACATACATTTTTGTGGTTTAAATTCAGCTCTGGTTAGCGTTTACACCAAGTGGCACACTTTATTCTGTTTTAAAAACAATAATTATAACAGGTTTTAAGAACCGTCGTCCAAATTTGTCGGCTACACTTTTTTTTAATTTGTGTCCAGTCCAGACACGAGTTATCTTATTAATAAAACGCAAGTATTAGTCGTTTTCCGAAAAATAAATCTGAACGAAAAAGTATTGTAATTTATAAACTTGACATTTCTAAGATATGTATCACAAGAGTAAATATTAATTGGTACCTAATTCAGTATTAGACAGGCAAACTTGTATGAATTGACAGTTGACTTTAACAGCTTCAATGCGCACTAACCAGACAAGCGTAACTTAGGTTTATATTAGAAAATTACTTTTTTAAATTTGTGTCGCCAGTTTGCATGTTATTTTCGTAGTAGTTGGCTTGTTTTGGCTACAAATCTGAGTAGAAAATATTCGACTGCCAAAAACGAATGTGAAACGCTAAAACATTTTGGCTTAGCTCCGGCCCATTAGCTTTTCGGCCTAGGCCTTAATGGATACTTGCTATTTTTATTTCTTTTTATTATAGCCGAGTATATGTATAGGCGACTGCCTCTTACAGCTCACAAGCCTTTTTAGTAGGGTTTACTACTTACCAGATATGGCTAGTAAAATAATAAATTCTGACTTTAATAATAATAAAGACTGGTTCTAAATGCGTGATAAGTAAAAGAGAGAATATCTACATATCAGAACTACTTGTAGTAACGTATACCTGGCAGTTGAAAGCGAAATGTAATCATCTCGTAGATGTTGAATGCAGGTAATCAGGAAAAATTACTGTCTTTTCAAGTCGTATTCTCTGAATTATATAGGTTGGTTACCTCATGCTTTACCCATAGGAAGAGTAGGATTTGTCTAATCCTAAGCTGGGACTGGGAGTACTTTGAGTCTTTATACTTACATGGATAAGTATCGTTTGAAGTTACAATACTTCGGATAGTACTTACTTATTCAATCCATGCTTATACTTCAAAGAAATAAAAAATATATTTGTGCCGAAATAAATACCTTACACGTGGAAATTTTGTGTTCTTAGGAAAATATGAAAAATATATACCTCCCTATTTATTCAAAGAAAAAGTTTAAGTAGCGTTGAAAGAACCGAAAACATTGTCATTTATGAAAAACATTTCTTGGAATTAGAATATCTCCTCTTAAGTACGACCATCAGTGAAATGGGTGGAGTGATTCTCGAAAAGTTTTTGTTACTTTTGGAACTACTATATTTACGATGAAAATGTTTAATATTTTTTTCCTTAAATATGAAAACAAAATCGAATTAAGCTTGTCAAGGAGAAGTAATACGCAATAAGTATATTACTCGTCTTTTGCGAATTTAAATTCCATCAAAGTCTCTTATATTTATATGTTACTAACGAGCTTAAAGAAAAATAAATTTCATGTTACGTTAAAAGCTACTTGTTACAAAGATATGCCTTTCAACCTTTACAAACTCGAAGTTACGCGCCTACAGGCAGAGTGTTTTTAAGCACCAATAATACTACTTTTACACGCTAACGTTATTAACGTGTTTTAAAACCTACTTTAGCTCAATTTGTGTAGGTGTATCTATTTTTTTTAGGTTTTTTTCGATACCTATTTAGAAAAATATTGTTTATCAAAGAAACACGTTTCATGTTTCTTACCGTACAAAAAAATGAAAAGAACACGCATGAAACATTGTTTTATACGATGCGACTCAAAACCTTTTCAGCGTATTGACAAAAAAAAATGAAAATATCAGCAAGATGTTAAAAACTTAAAAGTAATTTAATTCAAATACACATAATAACAGAAATGAAAAGAATCCTCGTTTGCAGAAATAAAAATGTCGCGTGCATCTAGTCCAATCAGATTAATGAGGATCAACATCATCAACATGTCATGCGAAGAGAAAAATATTTTATTTTCGTTCACAACAGAAACGGATTTAGGACTCTCCTATATTATAATACGGTTTATCTATATAATAAAAAAGTAGAGGTCGAAAATCTGTACATAGAAAAAAAATTGCCGAAAACCGAGTCAGGGGGATGTAAGAAGTGAAATACAACATAAGTGAATAATTTTCTTTTTTGTTTCTCTGTCTGTATGTACGGGCTAATCTCCAAAACTATTTGACCGATTTGAATGAAATTTTGCATGGTGGTTGTTTACATCCCTGGTCCAACATCTTGGATACTTTTAATCCCGGAAAATTAAAGAGTTCCCGTGGGATAGTTAAAAATTATTACGGAAAAGTCGGAAAACAACGCGAGCGTAGCCATAAAATTGAAAGCACATAAAATCTAGCCAATGAAAATATTCTTTTTTTCTACGATAAATTAGTAATTACGATAAAAAATGGCATATGGATTAACTTACATATAAATTACTTTCATTGTATTTTTTTACAGTTTGAATGTTACTCATACAATTTTAAATATCAAATTCTATACAGTGATTTTCTCAACTAAGTGCACTAGAAACATTGCACCCCAAAATGTGAACCAATTGTTTCAAATTACACGCAGTTTAAATCTAATAAACCTATTACGGCCACCATTCCCCGGGTCCTTTTAGGGCCCCGATCTTTAACGACCAGATACATCCCTGTCACGAATTAATCCCAGTTTCTAGGTCAAAAAGTGCTGAGTGAATATCGGTCTTATATCTACGAGAGAGGAATCAAAATTGTACGTATGTATAGTTTATGTATTGTATAATATGGTATAGAAGATCGATAAGAAGCGATGATGTATGATGAATACGTATATAATGTACGTTTGTTTGAAATGGTGATTATGTAAGAAGATATATAAAGCATATGTGGAGGCTTATAAAATTTAATCTTAGAAGCCCTGAAAGTTTATGTACGTTTCTTTCTCTTTTTAATATTTAGACTAGCTAGCTAGACATTCAATTTGAGGTGGACTGACGATCTAGTGACGGTCGAAGGAAGCCGCTGGATGCGGGCAGCGCAGGACCAAGTCAAGGATCATTGTGGAGATCCTTGGCGGAGGCCTTTGTCCAGCAGTGGACTTCTACAGGCTGAGATGATGAGAAACACAATTTACAAACGATACTTTGATGGACCTGACAAACACAATCTTAGTTTCATGGCTTAGGTAGGTATACGTATACTATACTAGGCAATTTTAGGCGATAATTAATTATGATACTACTACTTTAGCTCTTGAATGTACTGTAGTCAACAACACATGCGGCTGGACATGTTAACCTTGAGAGCGCCCGTATTCCGTAGCGGTAGGGGTGAATTTCGTAGTGCGAATTTCCAACCGCATGTACTGGCTGTACATATAAATAATTTATGAATACTAAAATTAAATAAGTACATAATAAAGTATACATAATACTAACCAACGATCCTAGCTTACTACTCCACTGATGTTTTTTTTTTTATTTATCAGTAAAATTAATGAGTTCTAGAAGCAAAGGAAACGGATGTAAGCAATTTGTAATAGCATGGGGCCTATTTCACTAAGATCGGTTCGCAAGTTACAAACAATTTATACAGTTTGATATACATTGCGTAGCCGATTTTTCTCATCTGAGAGAGACCTCTTGCTAAACTAAGAGCTTCAATTCAAGTGGCTAGGCCTGTTTACTTCTGTTCGGAATTTTGCGGGGTTAAGTTCGGCACATACCAAAGTGTTTTTATTTTCAAATGCCTAAGTATCGTATATTCGACGCGCTCTTACGACGAAGGAAAATATCGTGAGGAAACGCACATTCTTGAGAACTAATTCTAAAGTTGTGTGTGAAGTTGACCAACCCGTACTGGGCCAGCGTGGTCGACTGAGGCCTAATCACTCTGATTTCAGGGTAGGCTTGAGCCCCTCGGCGGGGAGATATATGAGCCGTTAACGAGAACTCTTAGGTATATTTTTATCACACTGACCAAGCAGTGTACATCGAAACTTTGTTGTATTTTGTGAATTGTAGGTTAGTCGCTAACGTGCCTCTGGTTGTACTCTCTTTACAAAGATAATTCTGTATCTGATAATGTATGAGTGTGGTACACCGCCTCGGGTGGTTTGGAGTTCGATTCCTTGTTCGCGATAAGTGCAAGTGCGTGCGTACGAGGAAGTTTGTGTACAATACACCGTGTTTACCTGGTTGTTTATCCGCAGCATAGTGATAGTACTCTTGAAACTGAACAACTTTCCCTAAGGAACATAGGTTGAAATTTCAAAAATAAAAATTCAATATTTCGTACAAAATGGCTGGTTACGTGACTGAAGTTTCTGTGAAAGGTAGAAAACTTAGAGTATAAATAGAAAAATTTCTGGGAAGGTAGAAAACTTAGAGAATAAATATTTTTCTATTTCTAAATTTTTGACATTTCAATCTATGTACCTTAGGAAAAATTTGTTCAGTTTCGAAAATGAAAATGAAAATGAAAATGAAAAATGTTTTATTCGAAGTAAGATTTTACAAATCACTTTTCGACGTCGAGGCGGGTTCACAATTTCATGAGTATTATCTATCACTATAGATAAACAGCCAGTTAAATTTCACGGTGTTTAATAATTTATTATCTATCTATAGGTATATCAATATTATAAAGAGAAAAGATTTGATTGTTTGTTTATTTGCGTTAAATAGGCTCCGAAACTACTTAACCGATTATAATTTTAATTTTTACCTCGGGAAATTTCTTTAATTAACGGAAAAAGTTGTTAACACGTGCGGAGCCGCAGCATAAAGCTAGTGTGAGCTCTTTCGTAGAACTTCATGCAGTGCATGCAGTAAACTTGCGTGAGAAGCTTAAGAAGGTGCAAAACGCGACATACTGACATGAAGATTGAAGAGTCATAGTAGTTTTGTCACTGTCTCATTTTTACACCTTTCTTGAGCTCGTCGCATTTCTGTAGTAAGCCCGCTGCGGTGGGATATCGAATTGAATTACTTACACTTTTATTAGAACGAACCAAATTGGTTGGATGGGGCCAATCGCAGGAGAAACGAACGCTCCCCAGGGATCGACGGGACTTGGAATCAATCTGGGGCAGAGGGATTTAGGTAGCTTTCCTGTTTTGGGGTTCTATGCATCAGGAAAAGTGAACCCGACCATCTGTCAATTACACTTTATTTTGATTTTTGTTTTTGACATAAATAAAGTAGAACAGTGTTACGTAAACACTAGGTGGTAGAAAATGTTTTGTTAAGTTCAACTTTGTGCATTTTGAGCAATAAAGCATCCATCATTCATTCGTTCATTCAAATTTATTTTCTTCAAATGAAATAGTACCCTAAAGTAAAGACATGAATTCACCAAGATTATTTGATTTTTCTTTATGTATGCTAATTAGATAAATGTATTTTACGCAAAAAGCAACGTAGGCCAACCAGCCTAAGTAAACCCACCCATAAAACATTCTAACCACCACATAGGTAGAATTTTTGCTGATTCTAAATTTCTAACTATGAATGTGTTAGAAAAACAAGGGTGGATATCTATTCATACAGCTGAAAAAAATTGTGTGCCGTTACGGGATGCCCGACTGATGTGAAACATCGAAAGTAAAGTTAGTTTGTGATTGCTTCAAGTGGCGCTAGATGGCGTAGTACAAGATGTACGAATATTCACTTTAATAATGGCACTTGAAAAGTTTGCTTTAGTAAATATAGCGTGGCGATCGACGCTCGCCCGCCACGGTGCCACGCTAATAATCAGTTTTACCCTTTACTTCGCCTATTTGTGTCTCAGATCAAAATAAATTATACACATTAAAAATCATAAAAACATAGAAATAAGTAGGTACTCGTAAAATGAAAACTTCATTAAACGTAGCACAGTTAATGGACAATAGCGATACGTGGATACAACTATACGACAAAAAGAAGTAGATTTTCTTTCATCATTCTATTCTTGTATCTTCTACCCCGCAAGCAAGTCATGTACCATGTCACCATTAAATCTGTGAAAAGATCTGCCGGTCCATTCAACGTGTAAGTAACGTTTCCAATCGATTGGGCTCTTTGTACGGAACCAATGGAGGAGAAGTGTAGCCCATCGAAACGTCAAGCTTTTTGCAGTGTGCCTGGGATCTCTAAACATATCATACATAGTTACTGCTGCACTGAAAGCTCCGTTACGTAGTAGGCGACAGTTTCACAAAGAGAATTTTGCTTTAGCTGGTTTTGTTCTATAAAATTTAGTCCGACGTAGGTACTGGAATAAATGGAATAAATAAATAACAAAAGTAAAACAGGTTGTAACACCGTTTTTTTTGTCATTTGATAAAAATAATACATCGTAGAAAATACTAGCTATTTTTCCAAATTAATTGGCGTTGATAATTTTTTTTTAACTCATTTTATTCTCGACTTCTTCCAAAAGAGGAAGTATCCAAAGCCATAAATCTAAAATTTTTTTTTTAAGCACTGGAGTCAAGTTTCGGAACGTTTCTAATAGTCGAAAAGACAGTTATTGTTTTCGTATAAATATTTTCAATAATATTAGTCTTGGAAATACAGGTTATTTACCATTATCCAAATGGATTATTATTCCGTTTGTTTTTCCTTAATTTGTTTAAAATAAAATTAAAAATAATTTATTTCCTTAAAAAGAATTCTGGCTTGATTGTTTTGGTGTTGCGTTTCGGAACGCGCGGTCTGTCAAAGTGATTCGAGGAATGACTCGTTCATTTTCTTCTTTGCGTTATAGCAGCAACACTATATTCAAGTGAAATTATGATGGACAACGGTAAGTGTAAATTATCCAAATGGATTCTCAATTCCATGTTCGATAGTTATGTTTTAAAACCTTTTTGATTAATTGGTTTCTCTTTCTTTAATAGGTATGTGAAGGATGTTTGTTCAGAGACCCCTTTCCGGTCTGGACTCTTAAAGAAAAATTTGATTGAAACCTCGGTAAGTCTGTTGTGATATTTATTGAGATCTCAAATTCTCATTCTACGGTTTGGTCTTGAACCTTTTTGATAACCCACGTGGTTTGTTCTTTAGACATGGCGCGGACATCTTGAGGTGGCTGTCGTCCGGGCTCTGTCCCAACATGGCTTCCTAACGCTAAAAAAAAAACCCCGTAATGGGTAAGTGTTTGGAAATATTATGCTAATTCAAAACTAAAGATTTCCGTTATACGTTCATCACTGTAACAAGTTTTCTCTTTGTTGCAGGGTTCTCTGTTATGCAGGTTTTTTCCATGCAAGTTTTTATATGCAGCTATTAGGCTGGGTTTTTATGTAGGGCTTTGGCTTTGCCCCACACACATTTAGGTTTCTGGTACTATGTATCTACCTATCTTTCTCTAAAAGGTTTTCTTTAAAACCACGTTTTTTTTATACCTGGTTTCTAGTACTGTGCACCTTTTCATTTCAATAACATGTAGGTAATTGATAAATCTATATTACTTTTTATCCAACGGCTGGACATGTATCTTCATAACAGTGAAGCGTAATTAGTAATTTTAAGTATGTAAACTTGTATATTATTACTGTTACACGAATAGTTCTCTGTGAAGACAGCGGTGATATTTTATGTTTCTGTTCATTTCACCAGATATTCTCAAACCTTTTTAAATGGTTGTCATGTTAAATTAAATATGATTTAAAAGGTTCCCTGGTATTTATTTTATTGCACACAGTATTGTCTTGATCCATTTTATGATATAAACCACTGGCGCCCTGATTCTGACAGAATAATTTAGTTCTGATTCTGGCAGATTATAAAATCTACCTGAAGATATTTTTTACCTCAAGATATTTTTCTTTTAAATTATTTTCATTTGTGGTTTATGTTATAAAAGGCAGGTCCAAGGCCACCACCCACTCCCTGAGTCAATTAACACAAAAATAAAAATACTGCTCTCTATAAAAGAAAAAGATTTTCCTTAGCTAGCCAATTTAAACCCTTTCAGTGTCGTTCCCAACGTGTGGCCCTGTAAGATTAGTGCTGTGTGGAATGAAAATTTAATTTAAATATGTTTTTTCTCTCAAAAAATAGTTATACATACTATATTATTTCTAGTACTTAAGTGCTTCTTGTAAGTATTAAGGTTTCTATATTGAACGTTTTGGTGCTGTATTTTACAGCTATATTGTAAGTAAAGAGTACTCACTATACTTTATATTGTTACAATGGATACTTTAAATTGTAATGTTAATTTTCTTTTAAAAGATGAGATAACTCATGAACTCCTAATTAGGAACATATCTTTTGACATTACTGCTTCTGTGGATAATTTGCGTAAATTATTACGTGAAACTTTAAAACTTTCTAGGAGGGGTAGTATAAAGCCATCTTCTAATAATTCTTCGATAACTATAGAAGAAGAAACTAAATTGATGATTGCCAAAGGCAATGAATTTCTTTCATCGTGTTATGCTGGGGAAGGTCCGTCCTTCTTCACTGCAAATGTTCGTGCTCATCTATGCGGACGTGCTAATTATCTTTTGGTTCGTTTGTCGCGAATTAGTAATCCTCACCAGGAACTGCTGGTGCTTCAAAACTCTTTGATTAAATTTTTGTCAGATCAGGCCAAGTCATCTGATTCTGAATCGGATGACGAAGACTCCGTTCCTTCTCCCGTTCACAAAACTATTATTTATCAACCGGCTACTTCTTGTAATTTGAATACTTTGAATTTGAAATATCGTGGTGACTCGTGTGTTCGTGCTTTCATAGCTCGCTTGGAAGAATTACAGCTTGCTCGTAATATAGCTAAAAAAACAATATATACTGGTTTTCCAGAAATCCTTGAAGGACCTGCTTTGTATTGGTATCGTGCTAATAAAGACGCATATCATGATTATGATTCACTCATTAACGCTTTACGCTCTGACTTTGACATTGCTGATTTTGACTTTCGGCTATTACAAGAGATACATTCTCGAACACAAGCAAAGGATGAATCGATTGTGGTTTTCCTGTCTATCATTTTGGGAATGATGTCCCGACTTACTAAAAAATTATATGACGAAGAACAACTTGACATTATTTTACGAAACATAAGACCTGAATATAGTCGAGAACTCGCATTAATTGATGTCAAATCCATTTCTCATCTGCGAGAACTTTGTAAAAAACTTGAACTCAATAAGGCTCGTATCTCAAATTTTGTAGAACCTTCTACTTCCAAGGACACTACATGTGTTCCTGATTTTAATTATAAAAGTAAAACTTTTAAATCACATAATCCCAATGTTAATAATAAAAATGTTTCGTCTGTACATCAGTCGACTTCGGTTGAGGCTAATAAAAACTCTTCTGCTCATTGCTTTAGATGCGGTAAAAATAATCATTCTACATCTCAATGTTATAAATCAAAAAATATTGTTTGCTTTAAATGCGGCAAACAAAATGTAAAAACTCCTGACTGCCCAAAGTGTAATAAGTCAAAAAACTGAATAAGTCAGTCTCTCTGAGTGCTTCTACTTGCAGGGAGACATATTTTAAACCTCCTCTTTCTGATAAGAGACCCTATTTAACTGTGAAAGTATATGACATTTGTGTCAGTGGTTTGTTAGATTGTGGTGCTGCTTGTTCGATATTAGGCGATAATGCTCATAAGGTTTTTCTTGATCTTGGTATTCCGATGCAAAATCTTAAACAACCATGTTATATACGTGTTGCTAACGGTGCCGAATATTATTGTCAATATTATATGGATGTTCCCATTTTATATAAAAAGATTGTTAAAATTATAAGATTTTACATTCAACCTCAAATCAAACTTCCTATTCACTTTGGTATAAATTTTTGGAAAGCATTCAATCTTGCTCCTGAAGTTCTGTCTTGCATAAAGTCTATTTCTTGTAATAACGTAGATAAAATTGATAA
Organism: Teleiodes luculella; assembly: GCA_948473455.1. Lineage (NCBI taxonomy): Eukaryota > Metazoa > Arthropoda > Insecta > Lepidoptera > Gelechiidae > Teleiodes > Teleiodes luculella. The sequence goes on from OX419590.1 coordinate 776,483, forward strand.
TATTCCAGAAAATGGTTTAAGGAACATAGATAATTTAACTGAAAAACAAATTGAAGAACTGAATCACATGAAGTCTCTCTTCTCTCAAATAGATACTGAAAAAGTTGGACTGGGTCGTACCCATCTTGCCCAACATCATATTGATACAGGGGATTCTAAACCCATCAAACAAAGGTATTACAGATTAAGTCCAGAAAAATTAAAGTTGCTAGGTGATGATCTTGATCGTATGTTGAAACTTAATATTGTTGAACCATCAAATTCACCTTGGAACTCTCCGGTTACTTTAGTACCGAAACCAGACGGCTCTGTCCGTACCTGTTTGGATAGCCGTATGATTAACGCTGTTTCTAAAACAGACGCATATCCTCTCCCTTATATTAGTTACATTCTTGACAACCTCAGGGATGCTAAATTTCTTACATCCTTGGATTTAAGTGCAGCTTATCATCAAATACCTCTTTCTCCTTCTTCAAAGGAAAAGACTGCTTTTACTGTACCAGGACGTGGTTTGTTCCACTATAATGTAATGTGTTTTGGTCTTGTTGGTGCTTCAGCCACCATGCAACGATTAATGGATAACCTTTTTGCTGCACAATTTGATAATAAAGTATTTTGTTACATAGATGACATTATAATTTGTACTAATTCATTTGAAGAACATATTAGAATTTTGGAATCAGTTTATGTAAAGTTAAAATCTGCTAACCTTACAATTAACATGAAAAAGTCTCTCTTTTGTCGTCCAGAACTAAGATATCTTGGTTATGTTGTTGATCGATATGGATTAAGAACTGACCCTTCCAAAGTGGAAGTTATAACGAACTTTCCTGTGCCTTCTAATGCTAAGGAAGTCAAACGTTTCCTTGGTATGGCAGGGTGGTACCGCCGTTTTATCCAAGATTTTTCTCGTAAAGCTAGACCTTTGACTCGTCTTACTAGTAAAAAAGTTCCTTTTGCTTGGACCAAAGAAACAGATGAAGCTTTCTCTGTACTTAAAAATGCTTTAATCTCTGCTCCTATTTTAAAATGTCCTGATTTTACTTTGCCTTTTTATATTCATACAGACGCGTCATCTTTTGCTATTGGCGGCGTTTTGACTCAAAAAGTAGATGGAGTGGATCACCCGATAGCTTATTGTAGTAGAACTTTAAATGCTCAAGAGATTAACTATACTGCAACAGAAAGAGAACTGCTCGCAGTCATTTATGCTTTAGAACAATATAGATCTTACGTTGAAGGCAAATTATGTTACATTGTTACTGATCATGCCTCCTTACAGTGGTTTTATAAACTAAAAAATCCCACTGGCCGTCTTAATAGGTGGGCATGTCGTCTAAGCCAATTTACCTTTGAGATCATTCACAGAAAAGGTAAAGAACATGTATTACCTGATACTTTATCTAGAATTAAAATCGCATCTATTGAAATTGATCCTCATACTATAACTGACCCATGGTATATTAAAATTTTTACGGGTTGTGCTGAAAATGCAAAGAAGTTTCCAAATTTTTCCATCTTAGAGGGAAAACTTTATAGACTTTCTAAAAATAAATATAATATCACTTCTCAACATGATTGGAAAATTGTTGTACCCTTAGAAAAGCGTCTGGAAATAATTGAAAAATATCATGATGATCCGTCAGCTAGTCATTTTGGTGTAGCTAAAACGCATAAAAAGATTTCTGCTATTTATTATTGGCCTTCTTTATTTGAAGATGTAAAATCATATGTTAGTAATTGTGAAACTTGCAATACATATAAACCTGTTAATACTGCTCGTGCAGGATTCATGGGCGAACCACGTCAAGTAACAAAGCCGTGGGAAGCTATTTCTTGTGATATTCTCGGTCCATTTCCTCCATCTTATTCTAGGAACCAATATTTGTTTGTAGTCTCGGACTATTTCAGTAAATACGTACTACTCTTTCCTTTGAGAAACGCAACTGCAAAAGCCATTTGCAAATGTATGTATAATGGTGTATTTCTTGTACATGGTGTTTGTCGTGTTCTTTATACCGACAATGGAGCTCAGTTTACTTCTAAAGAATTTCGGGATCTTCTTACTAATGCAGGCGTTCCTCATATATTTTATAATCCCCGTTATCATCCTCAAACTAATCAAACTGAACGAGTGAACCGAGATATTGTTCGTGCGATTGCCTCGTATGTGCGTTTTGATCACCGAAAATGGGATCAAAACATTCCGGAGATTCAATGTGCATTGAACACTTGTGTTCATGATGGAACTAAATTCACTCCTTTCTTCTTAAATCATGGTCGTGAAATGATTCTTGATGGTGCTACGCATATTTCTCAGACACCTTTTGATGGGTCTGCTTTAAATACTGATTCACAAGAGTTTGCGGAAAAACTTCCCAAACTTCAAGATGTTTATAAACAAGTAAAATGTCATTTACATAAGGCATATCAACAAAACTGTAAATATTATAATTTAAGAAAAAGACCTTTAGAGTTAAGCGAAGGTCAAATAATTTATAAAAGGTGTTTTCCTTTATCTTGTGCTCCAAAACACTTTTCAGCAAAGTTAGCTCCCAAGTTTGAAAAGTGTGTTGTGGATAAGAAATTAAGTAAGTTGGTCTACTCTCTCAAAAGTTTGGAGGGTAAGTCCCTTGGTACGTTCCATATCAAAGATTTGATCATCCGCGGTCATAACGAAGGTGGTTGAAACATAGTAGGTGTATATAAGTGTGTTAAGTTAAATAAACATTCTCTTCGGGTGGTATTTACAATATATATTTTAAGTTTTCCTATCTTAGCGTAATGGACTTTGACTTTTAACGTGACAAACCAAGACGATAAGTATGCATACAGACTAAAACAAGACTATGGACTATTTTAATTGTTAAGGACAAATTTTTGTCGTTTTATGTTAAGGTTGTTTTTCATTTTCTTTTGGTAGTAGTTTAAGTACATACTGTGTTTTTCTCAAACTTGAATTTGAAAACACTTTGTCAATTTTATATTTAAGTTAGTATATTTTGAGTCATTTTGCACCCATAGTGGTGATGACTTCATGTATTCTCTTTTGAAAGTTCTTCAACTCTTGTGAGTTCAGAACCTGATATTTCTTTGACAGGAGTTATCTTCTGGTATACTTAGCTCATAGTAGCAAGTCTTTTTAGCTCGTAGTAGCAAATTTTTTAGCTCATAGTAGCAAACCTCCTTATAAGGAAGGGAAGTTCCTTAACTCTTTTGAGTTTGGAATGTGTTTTCTTTTGGACAGAAACTGTTTTTCTGGTCAATACTGCATACAGTTGTAGTTCTATTTTCAGGAAAATAACGTTCTTTATTTTTCGTTTCCCTTTAAAAATTTGCTCGTTGGTAGTGAATTTCTTTTAGCTTTTGAACTCTGGTTTTTCAAAACCATGTTCGGTGGTTTTGTTTCCAGTTAGCTTTTCGTTACTACCTCATGTAGATCGGTAGCGAAAAATTTTATTTGAAAATTAAAATTTTCAAATAAAATTTTTCATTCCCAACTAAAGATGAACTGTAACACCGTTTTTTTTGTCATTTGATAAAAATAATACATCGTAGAAAATACTAGCTATTTTTCCAAATTAATTGGCGTTGATAATTTTTTTTTAACTCATTTTATTCTCGACTTCTTCCAAAAGAGGAAGTATCCAAAGCCATAAATCTAAAATTTTTTTTTTAAGCACTGGAGTCAAGTTTCGGAACGTTTCTAATAGTCGAAAAGACAGTTATTGTTTTCGTATAAATATTTTCAATAATATTAGTCTTGGAAATACAGGTTATTTACCATTATCCAAATGGATTATTATTCCGTTTGTTTTTCCTTAATTTGTTTAAAATAAAATTAAAAATAATTTATTTCCTTAAAAAGAATTCTGGCTTGATTGTTTTGGTGTTGCGTTTCGGAACGCGCGGTCTGTCAAAGTGATTCGAGGAATGACTCGTTCATTTTCTTCTTTGCGTTATAGCAGCAACACTATATTCAAGTGAAATTATGATGGACAACGGTAAGTGTAAATTATCCAAATGGATTCTCAATTCCATGTTCGATAGTTATGTTTTAAAACCTTTTTGATTAATTGGTTTCTCTTTCTTTAATAGGTATGTGAAGGATGTTTGTTCAGAGACCCCTTTCCGGTCTGGACTCTTAAAGAAAAAGTTGATTGAAACCTCGGTAAGTCTGTTGTGATATTTATTGAGATCTCAAATTCTCATTCTACGGTTTGGTCTTGAACCTTTTTGATAACCCACGTGGTTTGTTCTTTAGACATGGCGCGGACATCTTGAGGTGGCTGTCGTCCGGGCTCTGTCCCAACATGGCTTCCTAACGCTAAAAAAAAACCCCGTAATGGGTAAGTGTTTGGAAATATTATGCTAATTCAAAACTAAAGATTTCCGTTATACGTTCATCACTGTAACAAGTTTTCTCTTTGTTGCAGGGTTCTCTGTTATGCAGGTTTTTTCCATGCAAGTTTTTATATGCAGCTATTAGGCTGGGTTTTTATGTAGGGCTTTGGCTTTGCCCCACACACATTTAGGTTTCTGGTACTATGTATCTACCTATCTTTCTCTAAAAGGTTTTCTTTAAAACCACGTTTTTTTTATACCTGGTTTCTAGTACTGTGCACCTTTTCATTTCAATAACATGTAGGTAATTGATAAATCTATATTACTTTTTATCCAACGGCTGGACATGTATCTTCATAACAGTGAAGCGTAATTAGTAATTTTAAGTATGTAAACTTGTATATTATTACTGTTACACGAATAGTTCTCTGTGAAGACAGCGGTGATATTTTATGTTTCTGTTCATTTCACCAGATATTCTCAAACCTTTTTAAATGGTTGTCATGTTAAATTAAATATGATTTAAAAGGTTCCCTGGTATTTATTTTATTGCACACAGTATTGTCTTGATCCATTTTATGATATAAACCACTGGCGCCCTGATTCTGACAGAATAATTTAGTTCTGATTCTGGCAGATTATAAAATCTACCTGAAGATATTTTTTACCTCAAGATATTTTTCTTTTAAATTATTTTCATTTGTGGTTTATGTTATAAAAGGCAGGTCCAAGGCCACCACCCACTCCCTGAGTCAATTAACACAAAAATAAAAATACTGCTCTCTATAAAAGAAAAAGATTTTCCTTAGCTAGCCAATTTAAACCCTTTCAAGGTATCACCGCCCCTCAATTTTGTTTTAATACTTTGTACTCATATTTTCACGGACTTAAAATGTGGGTGGGTCTTAATCTCCGAACTAGACAGAGTGTTTTTCATGTAGATTTTTTTACACGGTCATGATATAATTACATAATAATTAATACAAGTACAAGCATGTTTCTTTACACCTATAGGTATAGTCTCTTTTATTCAAAAGACCTTAAACTTCGCTACAACAATGACGCTAAACAAAAATGTCTAGGTAAAAGAAAATAAAATCTCCGAAAGGAAATATCCCTTTAAACGGATAGGTCCCAAGGAAGTGCCTTGTTATGCAAATCTCCGTACCTTTTCTGCTGCCCTGGGTCTCCTTTCTCAAACTTACATTTTTTTTAAACATTTACAGCTGGAGTACACTGAATAGTCGATATGACCAAAATATTAAAGTGTACATTTTTGACTTTGAGGCTAAATGGTTACGTAATTACCATCTTGATAAATTCCTCAAACAAAAAGCTGGATGTTCTAAAGGTTCTTACAAGACTGTAGATTACATACATTATAAAGATACCTATCTAGTACAAAATTCTTAGAACTCCGCAGAATAAGAGACATAATTTTTGTAACGATATTTGAAAAGATGCGACACGCTCTGGAGTTTCCTCTGACCATTATAATAATATACAGACGAACGCCACTTTTGAACGGCCAACCATGGACACTCTGGGCCTTAGTATTTATATAGTGTAACTATGTTACTAAGTGTGTTTATTAGCTTTGACTTCGAAAATTATTTTGTAAATCTTACTTCAAATAAAACCTTTTTATTTTAAAAAGACCCTACTTATTCGTGTTTAGAATACATTTATACGTACACCTTTTCTTTTATCTATAGACTATTACGCCGAATAATGTCGTTTGCTCTATAAACGTGTGTAGTGCTCTACTGGAAAACTCTTTCGGATAGCTTGTCACATTACTCGTATTTCAACGAAGTTGTTTTTGAACTGAAATGTGTCGTAAATGTCCTCAGACATGATTACTTTCACGGCGTGCGGCGTAAGTGACTATTCAAAGAAGACCTAGAAAAAACAAAGTGCTGAATCTATTACGGGTTCTAGAATATACCTACCTACTTTTTTCTCTAAGAAACTAAAATTATGTTTTTTAAGGTAAAACAATATCTCGATTTATCCATTGCCAACTATCCATTATTCTTGATTACCATGATCATTTACTTATATTTGCAAAAAACAAATGACGTTTTGACGGCTTTTTATCTAAATAATATATTAAGATTTAACTAACACCACAGTTTCTGAAATTTTCGAAATTTCTTTTTTCGCATTTCAAGTAACATTCAAGTCTTTTGTCCCAAGAATTTTTCCACAACAGCTACGCGATTATATGCTCTTTGCTATTTCACAATAGAGATTTCCAATCTTTCCCGCGAACTAGCCGCATGCCGCATTGTATGATCGAGGATCGCATGGGTTGACCGCAATCTCACCGAAGTAGAAAGTGCCAGCATAAAGGATCTAAAGGTGCTATGTGCATTATTCCCCAACTTGTAAGGCTGCAATAAAATGGATGTGTCATTCGTGTCTTGTAAATGTTCAAGACTTAAACGATGTTAAGAAAAGTATACAAAACCGTTTCCCAGTTTGTTATTTTCCCGGTTTTTCGAATCTCCTTGTAATTGCCCTGGTTCGTCTATTACCCCGTTTGTCCATAAAACTTCGAGTATGTATAAAATTGTATAATTTTCTTATATTTAAAAAGGGGGGCTTTTAGGAAACGCACCTTTTTATTTGAAGCCATGCTTTGTTTCAAACAGCAGCATTATCAGCCAGTATAAAGCATAAAATGTAGCCTAAACCACACCTAAACTAAACTCTATCTATACTATACAGCCACACAAAGCTTATTACGTACATGGTGTGGGTCTAAATTCGCATGAAAAGCTTAATACTTTGTTTACCTGTTGCTTTGTGCGCCTGGAAGAAAGGGTACTTCCTGGATCATATTTACAACAAAATGTTTCAACAAACGAAATGATTTACAATAGTAACAAAAAACATGACACGAATATTTCATCATTTCGTAGTAGAATTTTCCTTGATTTTTTTTGCGGGACATAAGACACGTGCCAAATTGTTCCACCTACTAAGAATTTCATCTTTTATCTTCGACACAAAGGAATTAAATGTCGTATAACAAAAACTCGTACGATTTTAGATCAATCATTCTGAAATATCAGCTGTTGTACTCACAGCTTATTCTTATAAGAGGAGATGTCTCCATAGGAACAACTTTTCCATCGATCGAATCTTACACGTGCCTCATTGAGGTGTAGGTAATCTTTTGCGGATGTTTGTCACAGCTACCACGTATCCGTCAGTCTCAAAAATAATTCTCAACTTTTCATGTAAACTTCAGTCACGTAGGGTATCTTTCCGAAACTGACGACGAAATCACTGATGCTGTTAAAGCAGCCAAACAATTTAGATTACACCTAACAGAATGCCCTTCTGGTAGCGAATACCCTTCAGGCTGTGCTTCAGGTAACAATGCCCGTTCCCACCGGCGGGGGCGCGACCATAATCTAAATCAAAATTAATAATCAGAGACGGAGCCCTTAATAATCAGGCGTCGTCGTCTCCTTCACGATGTTTTTCCGTATCAACGCGCTAGGCCTAGGTCCGAGGCTCCCTCGAGCCGCCCCTAGACGCGTTGGAACATGAATTTTTTTGGGGTAGAATCCCCCGCAAGTCCGATGAAGCTTGATTCGTCGTACTTTTTCGACTCAAGCATGTCAATTAAAAATCAGTTACGTGATCGGCCACTTTATATGAATGGTTGAATTTTAATTTTGAGATTTCAAAGTTTGCTTCTTAGGAAAAGTTTTTCAGTTTCATGAGTAGGTAGTACCTACCACTGTTGCGGATAATCAACAAGTTTAATTTCACGGTTAGAATATAATAATCCTTATTATTTATAGGTAAGGTTCATGAATACAAGCAAAAAGTTGTCAATTTTTAGGCCTGTGTTGGTTGTTCTTATTCTTAGTTATGCAGGTGAAGTCTGCTGCCGACTATTTACTAAAGTAATCAACTAGAATACTAATTGATCAAGTGCAGGACGAATAAGTACATTTACATCAGGTTTTAAATCAAAATCTAACAAAAAATACGTTTTTCGTGTTCTAGCATTGCGCATTGGTCGCAAAATTTCATGGACAGCTAGACATAATAAGTTTGTAGGTCCTACGTAAATTTTTATATACAGAAGCCAGCACATGCGGTTGGACATTCGCACTACGAAATTCACCCCTGCCACTACGGAATACGGGCGCTCTCAAAGTCAACATGTCCAGCCGCATGTGCTGGCTACTGTACGATAACATTTTTTGCCTATTCTGAAAACTAGCCGCTTCGCATAAAAATAGGTAAAAAAGTGCATGCAATGTCTTCTAAACTATTATTTTCTATGCCACAATGTTTAATTTTCCTTCTCGCTACAAGAAAGTCATCGATTTCTTGCTAACCAATTTCTCTTCATAGTCTCTCGTTTTTGTTATTTTATTTTACCGTCGCAATAAATCCGTTTAATTTGTATTCTTTTGTTTTATCTGTGCCGTTCGCAGCTTTTTCTTGATTTTATTGGCCGATAGCAGATATTGGACGGATAGGGGTTAACGGTAAAATGGTAAGATTAATTGTTGGAAAGTCGGATTGTAAAAGTAATAATATGTAAGTATCTTTGTAATTATTTACATTCATTGGCGTTGTTAGTCTGAAAATAACCACAGTATGGTAGTTTTTTATTTTGTACTTTAAGTTTATGGCATAGTGCTTGCTTTTACATCGCACTACAGGACGACAGCACAGCACAATCACAAACTTTTGAGCAGCACAATGCTAGTGCTAGAGTTTGTGGGGAGCGATCGATGGTTGGATGTTTGGAATCTAAACGTCCATCCTATGAATGTTTGTAACATCAACCAACATACAAGAGTAACCAACATCTTTATGATGGATTAGTATCCAAACATCTATAAGATGCATAAGTATCCATCCACTCTATGGATGTTTGGATACTTATCCATCTTATAGATAGTTTGTTACTCTTTCACGCAAAGACTACTGAATTGATTTTAACGGAACTTTACAATAATATTGCTTATACATTAGAATATCACGTAAGCTACCTTTTACTACGGGAAAAGTCCTTATTTCCACGGGAAAAACTTCTACAGCGGGCGGAATCGCGAGACGGAAAGTTAGTTTAATAATAAACTAATGCCCAATTGTTATGGTCTTCTGTTTTATGACTTTATGTGTCTATGTTTGTTTTATCAGTTTTATTGTTTCATTTTCACGCCAAAACGGCTGAACAGATTTAGATAAAAATTGGCAAGTATAGTGTAGTTTTTTTTGAGTCGAATTTCATGGAAAGTTGAATTATGCGCACCGCAATATGTTACATAAGAACGGTGCAAAGACCAAAGTATTTAGCGTAGTCTGCTCTTAAGTGTACACATTATATTATTATAAGTAGATAGAGGCAATAAGGTATCGTTTAATATCGTTTCATACTTGTTGGCATTAATCTCAGATAGTAATAAGCTAGTAGTTAGAGTAATTTAAGTATAAGTAACGGCACAATCTCCTAACTGTTCTTGCAACTGTACGCACGGTGGGTTAATCCGGCGAGACGATTAATATAACTAGGTGGAATCTAAGTTCACTTTTTTATAGATCAACTATCGTTATTCATTGTTATAAGCTAAAACACAGTTAAAATACTCGTACTTTTACTTCATAAAATTCTGAAAAGCTTGTTAAAAAGGCTTGTATGAAAAATCTCATATAAGTTATTTTCACACAAGCTCAACGCCTGTTTAATTTTTTTGGGCAAAATTCTTTGTCTCTGTTCTGTTACAATTTCATGACCAAAATGCCATTTATTGATTGTGATAAAAAAAAGAGGATAGGTAGTTGCCCAAGGATGTTATTATTATAAGTACTACCGTGTACATCTTTGTAGTTTCCATCATGCATGGGGTATAAAAAAATTAAGCAACTTTTTAAATTCCTACTGGAAAAAAAAACTTTTTAATCAAAATTCAAAATTATGTTATTCACTATAGGCTCCCTTAAAACACTTAATGACGTCATTTCAAAACTTCTGAAATGACGTCATTAAGCTTTGCTCAAACCAAGACCGGATCTCTAATAATTGCGTGGAATGAATCTAGAACCAAGGCATTTAAAGTAATGGTTTCCGAAGGAAAAGCGAAGCGACCGAAGCGAAGTTTCTTTCTTTCGGTTAATCAGGTGATAGCCAAACAGGGTAAAGTCTCACAAAACGATATTTGTGAGACAAGTACCTTACCAGGGATACGAAGCCGGAACCTCCGTAATGAGTGGCAAGCGTTTTACTAATCGGCTATGGAGGCTGTCAATATTTTTTTGTGTCAATATGTAGAATACTAGCTTTCCGCCCCGCGACTCCGTCCGAGCTAACTGATTTTCCCGTGGGAATTAGGTATTTTCCCGCGGTAAAAAGTAGCCTATATGTTATTCTGATGTATAAACTACATTATTGTAAAGTTTCATTAAAATCCATTCAGTAGTTTTTGCGTGAAAGAGTGACTAACATAATATATCTATCCATTCATCGTCACAAACTTTTGCGTTTCTATTAGTAGGATTATTATGTTATGTAAGTCATCAAAATAGAGTGTCGCATACAGGAAATGAAAACTATAGAAAATACCTTTGCATACGACTCGTCAGTTTTCTATGGAAAATAAACCGGTTATTCAATAAATACAGTAGTCTACCTACGGCCACTTCAATGGCTAAGCACATAACTTAGACAAATGACGGAGACCTATCGCGTAGAATGGAGTGGGGTCAACGACCGCATATTCGCTACACCGCTCCTTTACGCCGACAGATGGCGGTGGCAATAATAATTATCAATGAAAGTTAGTAATATCACAGAATGATCAATATTAAAGGTAAATAATATGAAGGTTTATTGATTAGAAGTTCATAGGAAAATAACGTTTAAAGATAGATAGATAGATAGATAAAACGTAGATCTCGTGCGTATAAAAAGGATTCTTTTATTTTTAGCGATTCGACTCTCTGTATCGTTGATGTTTTTTCTAAAATATACTATTATTAAAAGGTTTGAATATCGTGTTTTCTTTAAGAAGCTATAATGTACAACTTCTCATTAAAAACGTACAAAAAATAAAATAAAAGAATAACCTTACAGTGTCAAACATAATAATAGATAACAGACAACACTGCTTGCTGAATTAATTGATAAATATATTGGTAAATAATGCCTTTTTTTTCAGATACGTTAAATGTGCGTCATTCTTGTAATTGGCTTTTTTGCACCTTTTTTGTAATGTCAAACGGGTTGCGGGTTGCAGAAGAGAAAAAGTTTCGGAGCTTACAAAGTGCCTACCTGAAAAAATGTCAACACAATGTTGCTTTGAACAAACAAAAGGTAGGTAGCCTGTGTATTTCATCAGTTTCAGCCATACAAAACGGCATTGCATCATTTGACCACAAAAACAGATGTGTAGAATGAAATAATTATAACTATAATGGTAGTGTAGGTTGGGCTAAATACACACGACACGACACGCATACGTTTTGATATCATGCGTGGAATTAATTACTAATACAGTAGCCAGTGTAAATCTTCTTCTTCTCTCCATGCCTTTTCCCATTATTTGGGGTCGGCCCTCCTCGTTCTCATGCGCCAGGTCTGTCGATCCTGGGTTGTCTCCTCGTTCAGTTGGGCTTGCTTCAAATCCCTTGATACAGTGGACCACTGCTCTCGACTACCAAAGGTTAGCTGGAAGAAAATGCTTTGTAGCATTAAGTTCGCCTGTGTACATTATAAGTGCAATAAAGAGTTTTCATTCATTCATTCATTCATTCATTCATTCATTCATTCATTCATTCATTCATTCATTCATTCATGTAGCAGCCGGGCGACCTCTGCCTCTCTTGTGGTCTGGTAGTGCAAGGGCTTTCCTCACGACGTGGTTTTCGTCGCGTCTCATGATATGCCCATACCACCTCAAGCGGGATTCCTTGACCTTGTCGGTGATGGGGGCGACCTTGTAGCTTCCTCTGACGTGTTCATTACGCACTTTATCAAGTCTCGTTACGCCAGCCGCCCACCTCAACATCTTCATCTCATTGGTATGGAGTTTTTGCTCGTGCACTTTTTTGATTGCCCAACATTCAGCACCGTACACCATAGCAGGTCTCACAGCTGTTTTATATACCCTGCCTTTAGTCCTTATCGGCATACGGCGATCGCAAAGAACTCCCGTTAGTGCCCTCCACCTCTGCCATGCCGCATTGACTCTGTGTGTCACGTCCATATCCACATTTGCGTCTGCGGACAGGACCGAGCCTAGGTATTTGAACTGGCTTACTTTCGGTAATGGTTGCCCATCTATGCTAATGGTTTGCGTTGTCTGCTCTGTATGGCTGTAGTGGCATGGCATGTATTCAGTTTTGCTTCTACTGATCCTTAAACCGTTGGATTCCAGGGCATGCCTCCAAAGCCCCAGCGTATGCTGCAGTTGTTTCGCGCATTTATCGATAAGGACAACGTCGTCTGCATATAGTAAACACCATGGCAGAGGGGACTGGACGTCTCTGGTAAGGTAGTCCATAGCAAGGTTGAATAGTAGCGGGCTAAGAGCAGACCCTTGGTGTACGCCAACTTTGACCTCGAAAGCATTACTTGTACCAGCTAAGCTTCTCACACGCGTGCTCACGCTGTCATACATATCCTGTACTAATGATATGTAGCATTCAGGTATTCCTTGCGACCGTAGAGCTTGCCATACTAGCTTGCGGGGCACCCTGTCGAATGCTTTCTCCAAGTCTATGAATACTAAGTTTAGATCTTCATGGTTACTGCGGCTTTTTTCCATGAGTATTCGTACTGTCTGTATTGCGTCTGTAGTTGATCTTTTGGCGGTAAATCCATACTGGTTCTCCGATATGACCACATGATTCAGGAAACGGTTGTGAAGAATCCTTTCCCATATTTTTAGGGTATGCGATGTGAGTTTAATACCCCTATAGTTACCGCAGTCGCTGACGTCTCCCTTGTTCTTGTAGAAGGGAAGCAGGTAACTATGGCGCCAAGCCTCTGGAATCTTGTTGCTGTTGAGGATGGTGTTAAACAGTAGTGTAAGCCACTCGACACCTATAGGTCCTAATTTTTTCCACATATCAGCGGGTATTCCATCGGGACCTGTAGATTTATGGTTCTTCATTTTACTCACTGCAAGTTTGACTTCACTCACTGTAATGCCTTCTGCTGGCCCTTCAACAGCGTTGATCATTGGTAGAGGTTGGCTTGGGAATTCCTCATTTAGCAGTTCCCGGTAATATTGGCACCATCTGGCATTGATCTTATCACTTGACGTTAGGAGCTTTCCATCTTTGTCTCTGATGTATTTGTTTGCCTTTACATCTAATGTGGACCGGTGCCGCTGTAGCCAGTGTAAATCATACCCAATTATTATTATTTTTACTTTGATAACCCTAGAATCTCCCAATGTAAGTATATTTCAATGTAGGTACAGTAGACAGCAAATTAAATATTGACCTCGAGAGCGCCCGTATTCCGTAGTCGTAGGGGTGAATGTCGTTGTACGAATGTCCATCCGCATGTGCTGGCTTCTGTACATAAACGGCATAACGAATAACTGACCTAAACCAACTTCGTAGTTTTCCTACTGATAGTACTGATAAGTGATAAGTGATAACTCTTATAGGTAAAGGTTACTTTTTTGAAATTGTACAGAAGCTTGCAAATGCAGCTGGACATAATAATAATAATAAAAAGGTTTATTTTCAGAGACACTTAGGCTAATAGAATACAAAACATAATAGAATACAAGACATACTACGTAAGTCGCCGCTCCTGCTGAAAGAAAGGTGATTCCGTGCTTTGGAAGGCACGTAAAGTTGTAATTACCGGCTACTATCTTTCTTTACGTTACACGAGTCATGACAGAAGCCTTAGGAGGCTCCATAATACTGAAACCAGGGTTTTTTCAGTAGGTTAATTAACCTTAAAACCCACACGCTAATCAAGCAAGCAACCGCGGGAAGAACTACATAAATACGAGTATATTTTCGTGGGGAAAAAACTAACAAGCGAACATAATAGTAAATATTGAGTATTTTATGTAACAAAGTCATTGCAGGTCACTTAGCAACAGCCCTGAATGGTAGCGTTGAACTTCCCTTGTACTCGCTACGATACAAAGTTATTATTAGTCAATTTCGCAGCTTGGTTGGTAATATAAATACTTGCAAGCTCAAGGACGTCATTTCGAACGTTTACGTGAAAAGCACATGCCTTGCAACAAAGTGGCATTAGTAAAAAAAGGAAATATATTATGTAAGGATCATATTTAAGATAATTATACAATTTTATTTTATTTTTTACAATAGTTTAATTACGCAACAACGGCTGAACAGAATGAAAAAATGAAAGGCTTATCGAGAGCGTAGGATTGAGACATTTTACTTTTTATCACTTTTGTCCTATATACCTATTTTGATAAAAGATTTTCTTTCGAAAAAATTTAGAAAACAAATAATATTTTAAAATTTAATAATCGTCGAATACTCAGAATTTTAGAAAAATATTCAGTCAGTAGGCTGACGCGCCGCAAACTTAAATCGAAACTGAAGTATAAAAACTCCAAGAAATATCGGTGTAATAAAACAAAATTCGCCTCGAAATTGCCTCATCAAAGGAAATGCTATCAAGAAGTACCTATATACTCAGCCATAAAACGAAGTACTTAAAGCGCGTGTTTTTTAACAAAAACATCTTTCTTTTTATTGCGAAGCGCATTAGAGAATTACGCGCAAAAAACGCGCCGTCATCCGATGACTGGAAAGAAAACTGGATAGAGCGAAACGAGGTTCGATCCCGAGGTTCCGGTGAAGGAATTGAAAAGTTACTTATAATTCATTAAACTACATACTAGGTAGAGTTTGACAAATGAAAGTAGCCAATCGATGAATTTAGAAAACTTTGTACTGGCAACAAAGTCACATAGAAAAAAAAGTATCATATTACGGGGTTGCCACGATGATTTTTTTAAATTTGCCGCGTTTTTTTTTATTGTTTACTTTCATTTGCCAAACTCTATCATAAATCATAATTATATATAAATATGTAGAGCGTCGGTGGCCAAGTGGCTAGTGTCGTTGACTTTCATTCGGAAGTTCGCAGGTTCGAACCTCGGCCGGCACGTACAAATACCAATGTGTTTTAGATTTTTTAATTTACATGTACGTTTATTCAACGCTTTTACGGTAAAGGAAAACATCGTGAGGAAACTTGCACACCTCTGCGAAGTAATTCATGGGTTGTGTGTAAAGTTGACCAACCTGCACTCGTGGTCGACTAAGGCTTATTCACCTTGATTTTAGGGTAGGCTCGAGCCCCTCGGTGGGGACATATCTGAGCTGTCAATTAAACATAAATAAACATTCGCTGCAAACTGCAAAGAGAAAACTATTTTGTTGAAGTATAATTTTGACAGATATTTATTTTTTCTAGTTTCAAGGCGAAATTCCCAAACTACATAACAAGCGCTTAGCAAAGAAACAAACCTACTAAAAACCAAGTTAATTAAAAAAAAAGAAATCCGTTATGTGTTTAATTCTCTACTCGAATAACCTTATTAGTTGTAATAATTTGCCTACTAAGAAGCTGTAAGCTAAGCGTAAGGCATAAAAAAATATTTCAGGATTAATTTACCAACAATAATAACTACCACAAAAGATTTTAACCTTTTGTTAATTGTAACGAAGTATAATTTTCTTCAATTTATAACTTTATTATCATCAGCGAACCCTAACCAGCTGCCATCGAAACTGTACAACCAGCACTTATTTACTTGGTTCACTTCGGTGAGGGTAATGACCTCACTTACAGAATAACACACAGTCTCAACAATTCGGTCGATGATTTTTTTAAATTTACCACTTTTTGAAACGGCCGTCAGAAAGTCTAACGCATTGAAAAATTTACCTTATCACAACAAAAAACAACCTGTAATTTTAAATATTATCATAGAATGAATTAATACTTAGATATTTATTTTGAACGATAAACGATTATATACATTTTGTTACCTACTAGGTACTTTTCTACAAGGCGCGCGAACAAAATTTTATTGTAAATTAAACTGATAGGTTTCTGACCTTTTATAGATTAATGACTTTATTTTTTTATTAAACATTACTTCATTTTAATTTGCAAAATCTAAATATATCTATCTATAATATTGTTTAAGCGAACTATAGTTCTATGTTCTGTTATAATTTTTATTTGACCTAATTTACTTCAGTGAAGACATTATAATTTGAATAAGACAATATTAATTTAAGTCTTAAGCAAGGTGTATTTTGGCCACTAATCAATGTTTAGTCAGTTTAGTTATGTTTAGACATTTTTATAGCCATTTTGAAACTCTCGTTGTGTAAATATCGAGTAGGTTAGGTGTCATGTCATCTAATTGGCCCCATTTAATTGGCCCTTCATAGAACAAAAATATCTTAAAAAATAAAACATATTCCGCAGAAAATCTGTAATAAGGTTCTCGCATTTCATTTTTGTTAGCAAATATAATACCTACCCACGTAATGTGTCCATTTTTAGCAAATCACACTGCCTCCAACAATGGGAGGTAATGCAAGATAATATCTTTTGACGTCACGTCAGGGTATAATGGAAACGTATCTGAGATCACAATTAGTGCTGGGCCGAGGTTAACTGTTATTTGATACTAGGTAAACTAGTAATGCTTTTAGCATGTTATGTAATGTAAGAAGGGCTTAGCCGACCCTGAATGAGACAGATCAGATTAAGAGTGAGCGTGGGTCGTTTGGTGCTTGTCATAGCCTTAAAGAGAGAAGAAAAATACGTTATTTATGAATAGTTTGGTCAGTGTAAATAAGAGGATTACCTTTGTGTAATTCATTACCAATGACGCTTCAGTGAAGTATGGATACTTACCTGTAAAAAACAAAGAATACCATTAATAAAACAACATTTACAATAATATGTATAAATACTTTTTTTAAATAAATATTTTTATATTGTCTAAGTTGCAGCCCAAATGGATTAAAAGCCTGTCAAAAAAATACTTTTTTCAAAATTTAATATATGGGACATTTTATAACACAAGAACATGTTATTCATACTATTTCATACCAAAAATAGAGATGTTGACTGTATTTAAAATTAATTATTATTCACTGCCAGAATGAGGCTTCTAAAATTACTCGCGTAATCGTAGTCTGCTCTCTTAAACAATTTATTATTCGAAGCCAGAATAGAAATCATACAATTACAACTAATGGAATAAAATATGATATCATGTTTTATTTTCTAATACGTTTGATATTTATCAAAAGTAATTAGTACTTTTTTTGGAATTTATAAAAAGTAATTCATTGTATAACAACACCGAACAAATCTTAAACAGACATTATACAATACAATATACAAGTATATCTAATACGCTGGTAAATAAACCTAATGATCAAGGTATTATATAAACACGCTACACGGCTTAGTCATATCTTTATTTATACAAAAATAAAAAAGACTGAAGTTCGAAGGAAACACTTAAAATAATATAACTACTGGAAGATTCAAATGCAGCTTTCAAGTGATAATAACAGATACTTATACCGCCCATCATCACCCAACCCTAAAACACGCGAAAACCAAGCAATTATCCTCACATTCCTACCACTTAACCTTTAACACGTTTTAACAGAGCTTAAATTCCTGTAAAACATTACTTTCGTTTTCGACGAGTGTATTTTGCATTTCAAGTAGCTCTTATTCCGGTGGGGAAAAGTTTAAAGTGTGTGTAAAGAGAAAAGGTGAGTATTCTGGTGAGTGTTGGTCGGAGTGCATTCCTCGAATGCAATGGGTGTTTGTTTGTTCATCCTGACATCCTTGACAGGAGTGTGGGGGACCCACATTTTAATTGGAGAAATAACTGGTTGAGTTAGGGCATGTTTCGTGTGGAGTTCAGTAGGCTAGCATTTTGTTTTTGTGCAGTTTTATCTTTATTTTTTGGCATATTCTACTACCATTACCTACTATCGACAATAGTACTATGGTCTCTCCTGAAAAAAAATTGTCATACTCTTTACGCTTAGGAGGTGATTCAGGAATTGAAATATTTCGTTGAAATAAGTGAAAGCTATTGATTATTTTCTGGGCTATATAAGTAGGTATTTTTTTGCTCCATGCAATACCAAAAGTTAGTCAAATCAAAATACTCGGACTCAATACTCAATACTCAATATGTTTATTGCATTCCATAGGTTTACAAGATATTTATAATACAATAACTAAATAATAATAGTTTTAGTTACTATGTTCTACTATGGACCTAGTCTTAGGCACAGCAATATTAGAGAGGGTGATTTTACAATTAAAATTTTGATATAATTATTATTATCTTTATATTATCGTGCTATCCATAAATTCATCCACGTTATAGTAACATTTTTTTGTTAAATATTGCTTTAAATTACTTACAAACTTTTTGTTATTTTGTTCGGCCTTTTTCAGGTAGTTTGTTGTATAGCTTTATGGTCATTGCTAATGGACCTGACGAGTGTAGTTTTAAACGGGATTCGGGTAGGACTAGTAGTTTTTTACGATTAGGTCTAAGTGAATATTTCATTGGCAAATCTTCGCGTTTTTCGTAGAATTCCGGATAATTTCGGACGAATTTGCATGCTTCTAAAATGTATATTGAAGGCAGTGTGAGAATTTCGTGTTTTTTAAAATGAGGTCTACAGGTGTCAGTTGAGCTTATATTAACCAGGATTCTTATTAATCGTTTTTGCAAAGTGAACAGAGAAGACGCATCGACACTGTTTCCCCAGAGTATGACTCCATATAGCTCAGCCAAGAATAAGCGTAAGCGTAGTATGTGGTAAGCGCGGTCTTAAAATCTGTGGTCTTTTTTACTTCTCGTAACGCATATGAAAATTTTGATAATTTAAGTTTTATTTTTGTTATATGGTCTTTCCAGTTCATAAACGTGTCTATATTTAATCCTAGAAGTGTAAATGTATCGACTGTTTCTATTTGATTGCCTTTAAATTGAAAGTTAATTTTAATTGCCTTTTTTTGATGGGGATGATATGCCATAATCTTTGTTTTATTTAAGTTTATTTCTAAATTATGATCATGAAGCCAGGCTGTAGTTTTATTAATAATGGATTCTAGTTTTGGCTCTAGGTCTGTGTTACTATTGCATGATGTGAGTAAAGATACATCGTCAGCAAACAATACGCAAGGTCCTTCCATTATTTTAGGTAAGTCATTGATATAAATCAAAAAAAGTAGACACCCTATAACACTTCCCTGCGGAATTGATGCTTTTATAGCTCTACCATCTGACTTAACATTTTTTATTTCTCTCGAATTGTAATCGTAATGTTCGACCTCTACATATTGCTGTCTGTTGGTTAAGTACGACTTAAACCACTCGTGTGTGATGCCACGAATTCCTATGCCGTACAATTTCTCTAATTCATCAACTTCTTAAAAAAATAATTCAAAAGGTTCTTAAGCTAAGAAATAAATACTAAGGTCTAGAGTCGTCTATGGTTGGCCGTTCAATATAAACAAAGATAAAACATTTAAATGTTGACTTTACAAATATAATCATTATTAAATGACACGAAACCGACTAGACAAAGCTTTAATGCAGGCAGAAATGTCAGAGTTGCCATGAACGTCTACTTTATATCCATTGCAACAGTAAAGTTCATGAGATTACACCGGTAACTGAGCGAACGAACTACCGAGTAGATGTAACCAGCAGAGCCATTCGAAGTAATGTTTCTGTTCGCACATCGATGAAACGATAAACGACAAGATGATCGGACAACTACGAAAGGAAGGTAGAAGGAAGAGAGAGGTAGTCCAGCAGTGGACTGTTTAGTCAGAATCATGAATATTTGGACTGATTAGTATCGTAGTGTTGAAATTGCCCAATTTTATACTCTAGCTAGCTAACTGTTAGTCATCTATAAAAGTTGCAAAGGGACATGTTTAAAATTATTTTAATGCTTAGAAGAGCACAGCTAATTTCAAAACAGCTTTTTGTATAAGTATGATTCTATTACATTTCAAATTTTAATTATTTAACTAACTACGCACCAAACGCTTAGGTACTTTGAGGTATTTTGAATCCTAATCTTTACGATATATATCATATCTTTTACTTTGTTTATTTGGCGCAGCTGGTAGGATTCTCGTTAGTATTGTTCAACAAATTTTGTCCGTTAAACTTTATAATATGTTTCTGCTCGAAAATACGTCATCAACGAAATTTTTAAATGTAACATATTCAAATATTGAATAACTACAAAGCTTTCTTAGATACGCTGGCCTGGTACAATTTCTTTAAAACCCAAACAAAGACCCCTTCGTTAGTTCGTCACGCGTCGTCCCCACATAATAAATGCACCGAGAGCAATAAAGATTGTATCTGAGGCGAGGGTGTGATTGATGCAACGTTAGTAATGCCACAGACAAAGTAAGGTGTGGATATTAAACTACATACAAAGCTTCGTTGGCCTAGTGACTAGGGCCGTTGACTTTCATTCGGAATTTCCCGGTTCAAACCTTGGCAGCGGCACGTACCTACCAATGTGATTTCGATTTTCAAATTCATATAAATTTATACGTTTATTTATGTAAGTTTATTTTACCCTCTTGTGGTAAAGAAAAACATCGTGAGAATATTTGCACACAACTGCACAGAAATTCAAAGGTGGTGTGTTACCACATTGGGGCACAGAATACCAAATAGTAGTCCCTACTGGGGTTACCCGATGAACTGACTAAGGACTATTTAGCCTAATTTCAGGGTAGGCTGGAGCTCCTAGGTGGGGACATAATATAGGTATGAGCTGTTAATTAAACGCATTTCAGCAATAGACAAATTGAGTACATATATTTTCCTTGTCACAGATCATAATAAGATAGTTTTAACCATTGCATAGATTATGTATAAAAAGGAAGTAAGTATCTACATAGAAGGAAATTCAATTGGATTTACTTCTGTGCTCTCCTTCTTTCTATGCTACTATATATACCGCAAATTGTTCCAGTGATGAAACAGCCCTTATTACAAGTGCAGAACATACAGAAACTTTTCTTTTATGTTTGTGTAAAGCATTTGAATCTAATGGCTCTTTGTATTCTCATTTGCACAGAAAACGTTCTCGTGGAATCAAGAACTAAATGGCTCTCTTTCTTAATTCGTCCGCTTTTTCTTCCGCTAGGAGAAGAAAAGGACAAACAACTGGTGGTTTGGAGATACGTATCCAATATAGACGGATTTAACTTAGGAAAGTATTATTCTTGTATCAACATTTGATAAATACAAAAATAATATGAAATATATAATATAAATAATAATAATATATATATAATAATATAATAATATATAATATATAATAATATTAATCTTAAACTCGACATTTTCATTAATTTCACGGTTTTCTTTTTATTATTCTTTACGGGGTATACATCTGAGCTAATTATAATTAAATTAATAGGTAACAAAACAAGAAACTAACAAGCAATCGTATCCTTTTACCGCAAAAATAGCCTCCGTGGTCGAGTGGTCAAAAGCTCGTCTGGCGTTACGGAGGTTCCGGGTTCGAATCCCGGTGGGGACCTGACGAACAAATATCACTTTGTGAGACTTTCCTCAGTTTGGTTAGGACATTGCAGGCTGAATCACCTGATTGTCCGAAAAGAAAGATGATTCCGTGCTTCGGAAGGCACGTAAAGCCGTTGGTCCCGGCTACTATCTACGTATGTAGTCGTTATTGGAACCATGTCGGAAGCCTAAGGCGGTCCTATAATTCCGACACCAGGGTTTGTGAGGTAGGTAACCTCGAAACCCACACGATAAGCAAGCAACCGTAAAAAGTATTAGGATTACTAAATTTTTTTTCTATTCACACATAAAATACCTATTACATTTTGTAGTTACAATTTTACATATAAATCATTTTCACCCCACGATTAAACCAAAGTAAGTAATAAAGATATAATCTACAGTGTGAGTGCGGTGTGATTGTCGTGTTAAGAATGCTATCTGGCGCTGCTGGTAGGATAGCTCCCTCCAAGTTACGCGTGATGGGCGGATCACACGTAGCGAGTAGAGTGGCAAGAGAGTGCACTCGGCCGAGTGGTTGTTACGTATGAACACTTTAGCGAGTGCTCGGCCGAGCCAAAACGGCGAGACAGCGACTAGATTCATGATTTGTTTGCTCGGCCGAGTGCCCACCCCCTCGCTTCATCCTACAGCCCCCGCAGCCACTCGCTATCCCGCTCGGCTCGTGTGGACAGGCACTCGGTTGGCCACTCGCCACTCGTTCGATTTGTACCGAGCAGCGTGTGTTTATTTATTTTTGTTATTTTTGTTTTTTTTCAATAAAAATGGCTAGTAGTATGTGGAATAATGTGAAATGGACATTAGAAATGACAATTAAATTCATACAGTGTTAAAAAATACACGAATGTTTATGGAATTTTTGTCACCTGAATATAAAAACAAATTCAAGTGTAATGCAGCCCTAATTGCAATAAGGAATGAAAATAAAATAAAAATCAGTTTTTCTGCGATCCATTGTACACGACAATCAACAGCATCAAACTGAACTGCCTCGCCAGTTTTGTAAATACGTGTGAACAGCGACTCGGTTGGGCGACTCTCTCGGCCCAGTGACCATTTGCTGTCTCGCCACTCTACTCGTTACGTGTGATCAACGCATTAGTAAAAAATAATCAGTAATATAATATATTATTTATCACACAAGTTTTTTACGAATAAGGATAAGTAGAGACTTGTATACAGAATATGATGATGATAAAGGAGTTTCGGTCGTTCGGCGGGCAAAGATCCGGTTACTCCTATTCGGGAGATGTAGGTTCTAGACCTACCATCTGATAATGTATTTTTGGTTTTCAGAAATTCGACTAACTTGCATTTAAGATTGTATGCCTTTTCCAGTTTAAAGTTTTTAGTTGAACTAAAATTTAATTTAAAAATATTTTACTCTATACCATAGCACTCCAAAACAATAAAATATTCACGCCTAATAATATAAACAGACGCGACAGAATATTAGGGTCGATTCACACTAGCGCACACTAGCGTCTTTGTGTATAGACACACATATATCATTTTAACTTAGCGCTTTTCATTCATTCATTTTAATTTTACGAATATTGACTCTACATTACACGATAAAATGAATCTAAAAATTGATTAAAATCCATCTCCAACATTTTGGAGATTCTATTTGTGTCTGTTTATAGAGAGAGTTAGTCCAATTTACAGATTATGTGGGTTGAACTTAGACATTGTGTTATGCTATCAAAACCGTGGTTGACCCAGAGCCCACAGGCGCGCGACGACTGAACGTCCCTGAGGGGAGTTTAAATATACCACCTGTGAACTGATTGCGCCCAGTTTCTTTGTGACAGGCTGCATAGGAACTCCTATGTGTCGCCCCAGATTGGGCCGAGTCCTGCATCTGTGGGTTTGAATTGAACCTTTCAACTATTCTAATTCAACTCATGAGAAATAAGTCATTGTTTTAACGTGTCTGTTTGGCGCTGGTCATGGTCTAAGAAAACAAGGTCTAACAAGAAGACCACGTGACTGACACAAGCCTACGTCATTTTGCGCTGTTCATCCTTGTCTATTACACGCATTCGACAAGGATGAATAGGCAAAATGACGTAGCTTGTGTCAGTCACGTGGTCTTCTTGTTAGACCTTGTTTTCTTGGACCATGGCGCTGGTAAGTAGCAGTGTGAGCAGGGCTTAGTGTTTAGAACAATCCCCTTTGTCTCCCCATTCGGTGACAATCGCACGCCTGGAGTGCGTATTGTTCGAGCTTTATAATGGATGAACTTTGAGAGTCTAACTTGACCCTTGCCTGCGCTACGAAGGAATTATCTAACTACAATATGTTCTTACTTATATTATTTACTATCTTTCCGCCACTAACAGATTTTTCCGTAGGAAAGAAGTATTTTCCCGCGGTAAAAAGTAGCCTATGTGTTATTCTGATGTATAAGCTATATTATTGTAAAGTTTCATTAAAATCCATTCAGTAGTTTTTGAGTGAAAGAAACATATTGGTACGTGCCAAGGTTCAAACCAGCGAACTTCGAACGGAAGTCAGCGGCCTTCGCCACTTGGCCACCGACGCTCTCAAACATTTACATATTAAACATTTACTAAGTACGGCCAAATTATTAAGGTAAATCCTAAATATTGTGAGAAGAATCTACTTATAAGATTTTAAAATAATAATATGGAAAGACAACACACTTCAAACCTAATTCTAAAAACGTGTTATTGAATTTCGTAAACAAAGAATTTAATAATAACATCAGTCAATATTAGCTTGATGGAATGTGGCGTTCTAAGGGGGAGTTCATAATTCACCGGAGGGGACCGGGACGGACAGACAGACAGTTCAAACCGAACTTGTCAAATAATAACGCACTACTCAGACACAACAGCCACACAAACATATAATTGCTGAGTTATGGATGTGACATCGGAAGCCAAAAAAATGTTTTTTAACCTACGGTTGTGTCGCAAAATCTCGACGCATCAAGCTTTACCGGAGTTGATTCCCAAAAATCTTAATTTTCTTGCGAAATCATTCACCAGTCAAAAGGTTCTAATTCGAAGTAAGACTTCACAAACCATCCAATCAACCAACCAAACTAAAGACCAGACAGTGCTATCCATGCTTGGCACGGTCACAAGGAGGCGTTTGTATAATAAACAGCCGAAAGAAACTCCACATTCCATCACAAAATTTTGTCATCAACCCCAAAAAAACGAAAACGAAGCTAATTTGGTAGTAGAGCAGTAGCTAGAGTCATGCTTTCCATCTGTTAAAAAGGCAGTTCAATTCCTGACACGCACCAAAATGTGTTTAGCAATTCATAAGGCTACCAATCATTATAGACAATATTTTTATTTGATGCAATGAAAACTCAAGTATTTTTCATTTCTCCTTCCTTATAATACATGACTTTGGACCATAGAATGAGGCCTGTGGTAAGCAACCGCATCTGAATTATAAAAAAAATAATTTTTACAGTATTATTTTATACCAGATCCAGGATTTATACATTCTGTGCTAGGCCTGGATATGATGTCAGTGAAAGAAAACAATGAAAACAAAACCGGAGGCCGACGGAATAAGGTTCAAATACGATTGCGGGTCATAATAAATTGGATAAGTGTCCCTAAGGAATAATATGATTTCTGTTTTGATGTTCGTTTCATTAAAGTGATTTATGTAGTGCCGCTTCTATTTACGTATACATATACGTTCGCAGTTCGCAGAAATACCTAACGTCTATTATTTACCTACTATACCAGGGGGGCACGTTGGGGATCGCAGTTGTTGTTGTTGGTAACACAGGTGAATCTGTCACTCATTTTCTAAGTTATGTATGTTTAATCGTCTCGTATAATGGAAAAATAGTGAAGTCATATTCTATTAGGAAATATAGTCGTAGGACTTTTAATATACCTATTTGATGTATTTTTTGTATCTACATAATTATATGTAGTATTAATTCGTCCCGTCTTCAAAGTTGATACATTATACGTACATATATTATTCTTGTTTACCCAAGATTTAACAAAGGGAACTTTTTAACAACTTGTACTATAAAGAGACTTACTGAAAGTTGATGCAAAGCTTGCTCGTCTTATAAAGCTTTATTTAAACACAAACAACTTCGATCCCCAACCGTTCAGCGTGGAGATAATGGCTACACCTTTTCAGACAAGAGTCCAGCAGTGGACTATTCCATGTACAACCTTTAAGTGCTACAAGCAACCCTATTAAATTTTCGCGTATGCAACCCTTATAATAATTAAATTCTTTCACGAACAACTTGAACTCTCATTTTATTAGTTGGTAAACAATATTTGTGGAATTTCAAAAGAATGCTAACTGTTTGATTAGCTTCGAGACGGATCGTGTTTAATAAACAACTAAGTATTTCATAACTTTTTATATTACAATAAAAAATCGGTATCTAGTTATTTTACTTCTATTTTCTTAACTTTTATTTAATCAAAACAGTACTGTAAAGATTGAAAAAACTATAAACGTAGGCGTAGCCGCGGCGGAAAGCAGTATCTATACTTATAAAGCGAAAACATTTGATTGTTTGTTTGTTTGCTTTGAATTGGCTCCGAAACTACTGAACCGATTTCAAAATTTCTTTCACTGTTGGGAAGCTATCCCCCATTAACATAGGCTATATTATTATTTAAAAAATAATACGAGTTCCTTACTACAGCTCCAATAATGTATGTAACGCAAGGTTACATAAAATATATTCCTAATAATTGAATAGGCTCCGAAACTACTGTGATGAAACTTGGCACAGAGGGAAAACACCTTGGGAAAGAATAAAAGCTATCTTTTACCGGGGGGAAAATTTCCTCATAGACAGCAAGCGAGCAAATTCGGAAGCAAATATTTGGTATTATTTTTCCAACTGAACTAATGTAACTCTGTTATTTATTACTATTGACACATTGCTCTGTTGAACAATGCTATGAATTATTTATTACACCAATTTCATATTTATAAGAGTAATTTTGAAGGAATTCATTCGCAAAGCTGCTAAATGATAATTGCGGCAAAAAATATCAAGGACTGTTATTTTATGATAATTTAATTCAGAAATGTTATGATAAAATTGCTTTTGTAATGCAAAGAATATACATACATAGGTACC
Organism: Teleiodes luculella; assembly: GCA_948473455.1. NCBI lineage: Eukaryota > Metazoa > Arthropoda > Insecta > Lepidoptera > Gelechiidae > Teleiodes > Teleiodes luculella. The sequence continues at coordinate 803,588 of OX419590.1, forward strand.
TAGCATTTTATATATGCATACGTATATAAATTCCTTTCTCATTGTTTTTATTTACCTATGCTTGTGTCGAAAATGTACGACGAATCAAGCTTCAGCGGACTTGATCATTGTTTATGTCGGAGAATAAAGTCAGATTAATCGTTTACATCGATCGTAAACATCGATTGACAGTTGTTATTTTTACGTTATGCATAGTGCAGGAAAGTATGAAAACGAACCTGTACCAAAATGAATTTTCGTTACTCCAGAAAATAATAACTTACTATCCTTCACGCTTTCTTGTCCCATAATTATTATTTTGAATCTTTAAATTATTACGTACCAATAATTAATTTCTATGAATAATGTTTATTTTATTTCAATCGTCAACAACATTGTTTATCTTATTATGGCCGGCTACGTCTAAACTATTTTCTGTGTGTACAAATAGCAGAAAATTGTAATAATTATTACTTATGTAAATAGAACATTTAAACTTTATGTTAAATGGTATTTAATAGCTTGTTAGCGAGGTAATTATTTTTAATTACTTTAAACATACTCGTTCCTGTTTCCTTAATTCAATTCTAAGAAAATGTGTTGTTTTGTTTCTAGTACTCGTAGTTACAGTATAGGGCGTCGAGGAATAAATTGAATCGGTTTTTATAATTATAGAATATTTTAATTAGTGTCATATTAACTAGCATGGTAGTATGTACACAACCTAGACCTAATTAATGTGTATTACATAAAAAGTTTACCGCCAACGAACAAATTGTGGAAACTTATTAAATTAATAATTGGCCTCTCGAGGATAGAAAAAATCTGCTTTACCAAGGGGTAAAATACGGCAGAAATTTAACGCGAGCGCAGCTGCCTGAAAGATATTGGACGGTAATTTTGAAATTCGAATTGCAACTTCCTCAATCATTCCAATATCAAATTCCCGTATAAAAGACCAGTGAACCAATCGACGCTCATCATTTATTATGTCAATATGTCTTTCAAAAAAATTGCAGAAATATCTGCATTTCTATTAAAACTACATAACCGATTGGCTTTTTACTTGGTTACGTAACAAAATTGGGGATTTATCGGTAACTACGTCTAGTAGTTAGTGAGCAGGGCCTGTAACTATTTAGATAACGTGTACTTATATTTTCTCTATTACATAGGTTTGAGTCATAGGTAGTGCGCAGTAAATAGAGGCTTATCTTTGGCTATGACGTCAGAAGTAATGTTTATTTTTAATTTAACATGGAAAGGAAGAAAATAATAATAATATGTCGCACATACATGACTTTGCAAATTAGCGTGAACATTTTGTAAATATAAATTACTTCGAAAGTACGTTTTCGAATTATTCCAGCAATTGCTGTTACTAAGAAAGAAGGGATATTTTTTAGTTAGAGCGTTCGGATGGAACTTACGTACAACACAAATAACAACTTAGGTATTCTCAGACCTACTGAATAAAATTTTATCAAAATCGGTCAAGCCGTTTCGGAGGACTATGGTAACTAACACTGTGACACGAGAATGTTATATATTTAGATAAATAGGGTCGAATAGTTCCTTAAGAAAATATTTAATTTGATATCTTCGTCATGCTTTATTTATTTCACACTTTCACAGCAGACTCAAAACGACGGTTTAGCTAAACCTGCGGTTTATAACCACTGTCTAGGATATTGACCCGGCGTAAACCACAGCTGTTTGGTAACCGCGTTTGGTTAAAAGCAGTCTTTAAAAACAAGAATTTTACAATGGTTTTATATCTACCTATAGATACAAAACTTAATAGAACACAAACGTTAATGTATTTATTTTTTGTCATAATTATAGCGTAAGTTGCAACTTGTCACGTTTGTAAAAAATGTCATTCAAAATTAATATGATAATTATAATGTACTTAATAATAAGTGGGGACACCTCACACAAGGGCTATCTGACCCCAAACTAGGCAGAGCCTGTATTATGGGTGTCAGGGAGCTAATATACATACATAATATAAATATACAACATCTAGATAGAAAGCAAACATAAGTGCTCATCACACGAATGTTTGCCCTGGACGGGTTTCGAACCCGCGACCCTGTGCTTTGTAGGCAGGGCAGGCGTACTACCAACTAGGCAACGGACGGGGCCGTCATCATTCTTTCTACACACAAGTTTTAAATTTTCGTACATAATAATAAGTTTAATATGAATCTTGAACAATACCCAATAAAAAAGAGCCTAGTAGGTATCTATGTAATACATTTTTTGTGCGGGTAATCTCCGCGTGTAGTTCAACAACCACAAAAATCTAATATTCGAACCTCAAAAGTTTTCCAAAATATTTCCCCAACAGCATTAAATTGTCATGAATATGAATAGTGGTAGTCTAGGAGGGGCTGGCCCTCCGAGGACATCATTAAGCCTCTCTATCAAGCCCTCATTAGGTGGTCACCCGTTACTACCATGCCATGCACACTGCACACGTCACAGGCAGGTAGGGTGCAAACAGGTAGGGTAGGGCCCCACTTGTGACTATGAAACGATTTGAAATTGAGAGTAATTGTTAGTCGGAGTTGGTATTACTAAGTATGTAGGTATTGGCCGCACCCCTTTTTGAATGCTTTTATTTATTTTCTGGTAGCTTGCAAGAAGACTACGAGTATAAAAACACGAACCTACTTTATGTTTTGCGATATCGAGTAGAAATTCTTTGACTTGGATAAGACGAAACACTTATTTTCTATCTAATTTGAAGCACAAGTTATACCCTGTGGTTATACCGAATAAGACTTTGCCTAAAGATCTTGCAATCAGGCCATAAAAACCAACAAAAAAAAACTTAAGCAGGGGGCTATTTCACTGTATCTATAGAATTTGGGAAAACTTATTGATACACACGTACATCGCGATTATCCCCCTTATTTAACGGACATAACGGTGCTAAGTCCAAAGTGTGCAGTTTAGCGTGCTCTTGGCTGTAGATGGTAGAGTTTAGTCATTTTATAAATAAACTAGTAGGTTAACGCCGCGGCTCCGCCCGCGTTAACAGTTTTTCCCTTGAGAATGAGGCATTTTCCCTCGGTAAAAGGTAGCCTATGTTACTCAGGGTGAATGTAGCTTTCTAATGGTGAAAGATTTTTTGAAATCGGTTCAGTAGTTTTTGAGTTTATTCATTACAAACATACACACACACAAAAATACAAATCTTTTCTCTTTATAATAAAGTATTACTCGTAGTATGACTTTACTTAAGCAATGATAGAAAAAGCAATAAAATTATTTGCAGCGTTTTTCAGAAGGCTGCCTGTATATTCAGTTTTATCAAAGCCTGCCTGATACCCTATTATAAAAGCTCTTGAATTCAACCAAACGTCGTCGTCAAAAGAGGGTGAATACCCCAGTAGTTGGGCTGACAGCAATTACGAGTTGTCAAAGTCACTTCCATGAAAACGCATCAATTACTATTTCATAGGAATACCTTTGGTTAAAGCTCGAAATTGTGAGGCAATTTGTTTAAAATAAATTAACTGGGCTTTTATTTTATTACTGATACAAATGCAAATATGTCACTTTTAATCGAATGTTATATACCTAGGACTCTTTTTTATTAACTTTGAACTACATACTGTAGATAGTCTGTTTACAGCTAGGTACTTACTGTTACGAGCATAGCTTAAATTCTACCTTCGTTGCGTGACCAATAACCACAACGAAAATCGACCAAAAGAGCGAAAGCGGCATTGACCGCGAAAGTCTAAAATCAACATGACATAATACCAAATAAAATCAAAACGAAATAGGGTAAAGGCCCCAGTTGTGGAGCAGTAACAGGTAATAATTATGAGCTGTGACTGTGAATGGGTGGCGTGCATCGGCAGTGACCTTGCAGTGAGGCTCGGCTGTTGCACCGCACGCGCTCCCCGCACCCCGCGCGCTAGTGCCTCCCCCCCGCGGTGGCTCACGCAAATTATTGACGGTGGAGTTGCCAGGATTAGTGGGAGCGGTGCATTCGAAATACAAATTTTGAATATTCTGATAGTCCTGCATAGAGCAAAATTACACATTGCTGACAAAAACTCGACACTCAGACTGGCACACAGTTTACTAGCGCCAAAAGAGAGAAAATAAACACATTTCTTGGAGGTACAAAAGTTTTGTGTATGTAACCATGTAGGTACTGGATGTTGATTGACGAGGATTTGGGTTCAGCTGGATACGGGCAGCGCAGGGATACTCGTAGCTCTATAGTTTTCTACTCTACCAGTATTTTTTTTACCATCATACCCACACCATATCAGTTTTTTTTTTAATTGACCTATGCTTGTCAATCGACCAATCAAGCTTCACCGGACTTGTAATACCAGTTGCTTAAAATTGGAACGAATTTTTTTTAGTATCTTTTCGGTCTTTAAATACTATATAATATATCAAAATTCAAGCCAAGCCATTTGGGTCATAATATTATTTATTATTAAGTATGAGACTTTGTTATCAAATACCATTATCATAAAGATGGACCTATGCTTTTTCATCAGAATATAGTACATAATTCAAAGCTTTAATTTCATTTGAATTGCAAATATACATGCAAATTCCGTTTGCATTACCTTTCAGCATTTTTTTTTTCAACAAACGCAAAATACAGACCGTATAGCCTACTCATTCTAGATTTCAATGTATGGGCAAAACGGCAAAATTTATAATTTTAATTTATTGCTGCTATGTGATACCTATATACGAGTATATTAAAATACACGACTCTCCCTCCCCCCCCGCAATCCGTTTCACCCCTCCCCCCCTTGAAAAGTGTCCCATTTTACAGATTTTCTCAATTTTCAGGAAAACTATACAAGCTAGGACAAAATGGTCAAAGACGGAATTATTTATCAATAAATTACCTACAACTAAATACTAGCACTCATTTCAATACCATTTATAGTTTCCAAGCTATGGTGCATCAAAGATGACTAAAAATTGATAACCAGCAAATAATCACACTTAGTAGAGTATTTAGTGCAAAAAACAGTTGAAATTGGACCAGTTAATGAAACTTGGCATGGTTATAGAATAGGTAGTTCTGAGTAGAAATCCACCGGGACCCATGACTGATACCCCCTCTGAAGCCGGGGGGAGGGGGGTGAAGGTGGGTTTTGCCGCACTTCTTGTTGACGCTTATATCTCTAAAACCGTATGTACTATGACAAGTTTGGTATCATTTTCGGATAACTCGTTAACGTAGAATTCATTTTTGGAATTATAAAATAGGGTTGCCATATAAAAAAACTAAATTATAGGACAAAATTCGCAAAACACGAATGACATTTTTCCACATAAACGTCGTTTACTTTTCCCATAGGAATGGTATCGATATAAAAAAAATATGGTCGGGTAGCAGCGTTCACGGGCTTTACAAATATATAACTTTTATGACACTTTCTTGATAAAAAATGGGTTAAAAAAAATAAAATTGCATGCGTGGCAGACAAAGGTATACACATGGAACTAGCTGCAAGACCAAATTAGTCCCAAAACAGTGGTATTAAGGGGTGATAATGTATGGCAGAAATGTTGTGGGTATTACAAAACCTTCCAAACAAATAAGAGATGTAGAACATCAGGTCAGAATGGAAAGTTAGAGCGGCCGGAACAAACGGTAGGAGATTTAGAGGTGGCGCCGTAGTAAAACTTATTGGAAACCTTGGTCAGACTTTAAAGATGTGGATGTGTCAAAGCTGGATTGCGTTGTTCCACCATGTGCAACCATTGCCAGGGCCTAAGTTGTTTCAACAAGTCTTTAGAAGATAATGATGATGATACTGATTTTTGTTAGATATTAAGTACTTACTATATAAAAAATAAATAAAAAATGTTTATTTTGTTTAGATAAACGCATTTATTGTAAAAAATAATAAATATTGTTGTTGCTTTTCTATATTATGTTTTATTTCCGCTAAGCGCACATTTTTAGTAAACTTTGATGCACCATAGCTTTGAAACTATAAATCGTATCAAAATGAATGTTAGGACTTATTGGTAGGCAGTTTATTGACAAATAATTCTGTCTTTGACCATTTTGTCCTAGCTTGTACAGTTTTCCTGAAAATTGAGAAAATCTGTAAAATGGGACACTTTTTAAGGGGGGGAGGGGTGAAACGGATTGCGGGGGGGGCGGGAGAGTCATGTATTTTAATATACTCGTATATAGGTATCACATAGCAGCAATAAATTAAAATTATAAATTTTGCCGCAAAAAAATTTAGAATGAATACATTAGTATGACATTACTGAATAACATCTGACTGAATACTTTAGTAAAACAAAACCAAAAAGCTTTTAAAGTCTGAAATAGAAAACTTTTTTCCTTATTTGAGAATTCAATGTTAGCATTCGTAACAGTTCCTTCAAAAAACCATAATTTCGGCCAAAAACATTTTAAAAATTATAACGGGGCAGTAATCTGTAATCTTTTTCTACTCTGCTAAAACCGATAATATATATTTAAATCAATTTTATTTAACTCAATTTCCTCATTCATAAATAACTATGTTCTCAAATATGCTCCTCGCGCATGGCAACACAGAAATCTCCACCAGGAGCGAGGGGGGAGTTCCCCGCTGCATTTCCTTCCTTCCCCTCTTTGCCCGGGCGTGCGGGTATCACAGTTTCACAATTTGCGCCCGGTTATTAGTTATTATGGCGACAATTGGGCTGATGGCCTTACTATGGAAAATGAAAATGCTGAAATGTTTGCGCTTTAGAATTCAGGAGTAGGTAACCCCAATACGAGGGGTACTTACATACAGTTGGTACTACTTTATATTGTGACCGTAAACAATTTAAGAAATTAGCTACCAACCCCCACTGGGCCAGCGTGGTCGACTAAGGCCTATTCACCCTGATCCCAGGGTAGGCTCGATCCTCTCGGAGGAGACATAATATATGAGATGTCAATGAATTAGCTAGGAGTATAAACTCCCAACTTAATTAGCTGCAGGCAGGTATGTATTTATGTATGTGTATTGTATGATATTATAATATTTATGTAGGTGTAATAAACATATTATGTATTCGTATATTCTTTTATGTATGGTATTTGTATTATATTATCTATATTTATTTATCTTTGTGTGTAGTATATATTGCTATAATTACCTATATGTGTATTAGGAATAGGTTTATTAAATAGATAGTTTCTGTATGGGATTAGTTTCGCTATGGCACCCTCTCAAAATACCTATCAAAACCCCACTCCTACTTATCAAACCCTATGTTAAAAATTGGTTTGGTAGTATGCATACAACTTTACAGGGCAACACTGCTATAGAACTGTCTGTATAATTTTGACGTTTCCTTCTGTCACTTGCACTTCTTTCTTTCTCCAAGACCTGTAAAACGATCTCATTGACCACAAATGTTAACCTCAATTTATTTAAGTAATCTGACGATATTTTTGTGCGATTTATTAGTGAATAATAAATGCGTATCACAAAGGTGCTGTGCTTTCCTTTCTCTCGCCCAAACTACTTTGCCCTTCGACGTTAGCTGCTGCGCACAAGGTGGTCGGCCCACGCGACCTCCCCAAGAGGTTTTGGGCACAGAAATAAAGGGCTTAGAAGAAATACTTACCTAGGCGAGATAAGCACTAGCACCTCGACTGACTTGAAGAAAAATGTCGGAAGGAAATAACAATGCGAATCCTCCGCAACCGCCGTCTTCTGGAACCATGTTCGCGGCTATAGAGAAGTTGGAAGGATGTTCCAACTATATGGCATGGAAATTCTCCTTGAAGATGATGCTTGTCCTGGAAGGGCTCTGGGATTGTATAGAAGGCCAAGGTGCGCCTGACGTGGTGCGTGATCAAAGAGCGCTCGCACGCATCGCTCTCAGTGTGAAACCGTCGCTATACCAGCACATCCGCAAGGCTACGACCGCTAAACAAGCCTGGACTAGCCTACAAGAGATTTTCGAAGATAGGGGATTGCTTCGCAGAGTACTTTTGCTGAGAGAACTACATTGTACTAAGTACTCCAATTTTAACAACATGAGTGAATATATTAACCATACTATGAACATTGTCGAAAAATTGGCTGATATTAATCGAGTTATAGAAGATAGTGAAGTTGCAGAGCTCCTGCTGAGTGGATTGCCAGCGGAGTACGACTCTCTAGTGTCAAATTTGTCCACATATTCATTCACAACGACAATATCAAGTGAAGTTGTCAGACAACGCTTGTTGCAAGAGGATTTGAGAAGAAATGCATCCGGCCATGCTGAGACTGCCTTCTATTCATCAAATAAAAAGAAAATGACTTGTCACTATTGTCACCGTGAAGGGCACATTAAGTCAAAATGCTATAAACTAAAAAGAGACAAGAAGAAGAACAATAATGAAGACAGATGCAATGTTGCAACAGCATTTTTAGTGCGACAGAATGATTGGTTCGTGGACTCTGGATGTACGGCCCATATGTGTCATGACCATGACATGGGTTATTTTGACTCTGTTGGTACTTCATCTTCTGGAACTGTATCGGTGGCCAATAATGACAAAATTAAGTGTGAAGGAGTTGGTACAATAAAAATAAAAACAAATGAACAGGTACTTACCCTTTGTAATGTTTTGTACGTTCCTCAGTTGTCAGTAAATTTATTATCTGTCAGTAAGTTATTGGAGATAGGTTTAAGAGTGGTGTTCAATTCGGGAGGTTGTTTTATTTATGATGACAAAGATAAACTTATTGGGTCTGCAAAAAATGTTAATGGTATTTTTAAATTAAATGGGTGTGTCATTAATGAGAATAGTAAGTATTTGCACAAAAAGGAGCATTCTTTGTTCCTGCATAATGGGCAGGAATCACAGAGTGCCGCAGTTACTGCTCAGCAGTCGTGTATGCAGTTATGGCATCAGCGTTTGGGTCACCTTGGTTCGGGAGGTATGTACGCTCTTAGAGATAGGTTGGAAAACAATTTTATGTTTCAGGCCGTGGAAACTCTTCCGGATTGCACCGCTTGTTTTGAGGGCAAGTTGGCTGCAAAACCATTCCCGAAGGAAGGGGCCACTCGCGCAACCAAGGCTCTGGAGATTGTGCACTCTGACGTTTGTGGACCGTTACCTGTGAGCAGCTGGGGTGGTGCAAACTATATTCTCACGCTGACAGATGACTACACTAGGAAGAGCTTCGTGTACCCGATGAAGTCAAAATCTGAGGTATGTGGCTATTTTATTGAATTTAAAAATATGGTAGAAAAGCAGACAGGTTTATCAATTAAATGTCTAAGAAGTGATAACGGGACAGAGTATGTGAACAAAATGTTTTCTGGATTTTTGATTAAACATGGGATAGTGCATCAGCGTACCGTGCCGTACTGCCCACAGCAAAATGCTGTTGCTGAGCGGTTGAACCGTACTCTTATGGATAAAGCGCGTTGTATGTTGCAACATGCTGGGCTTGACCAGCGGTTCTGGGGAGAGGCAGTGATGACTGCACTTTATTTGAAAAATAGGTCTCCCATAGCTGCATTGGACGGCCAAATACCAGAAGAGGTCTGGACTGGCACGAAAGTGGACTTGAGTCACCTCAGAGTGTTCGGTTGCCTTGCTTATGCTCTAGTGCCGGCAGTAAATCGTAGGAAATTGGATCCTAAATGTAAACCTTAAATTTTTGTTGGATATTCAGAGACTACTAAAGGGTACAGGCTGGCAGATCCTAATGATCCTAGAAAAGTTATCTTGTCACGTGATGTCAGGTTTATGGAAGAGAAGTTTTTTAATTCTGGACATGACAATGCTATTAATAATGAGAATAATAATGAAATTATATTTTTAAATTGTAATTTATTGAATAGTAATAATAGCAGTTTGTCAAATAATAATATTATTAATGAAGTGAATTTAAATAATGATAATATTATTAATAATGAAGTGACATGTAATAAAAATAATGAATTGAATTTAAATAATAATAGTATTAGTAATGAGGCAGATGAAATAAATAATATTAATGACATGACATTATCAAATAATAATAATTCTTGTGTGTCCACAGATGAATGGGACACAGGCAGCGAGGACCAGTCTTCCGATGAGTGCTCGGCTGGTGACGCTGGTGTGACGCCTGAGACATCATCATGCGCGACGTCAGGTGGAGGGGAAGGTTTGTCTGCACGTTCACGTCCTGTACGTAGCACGAGATCAGTGCCACCAAAAAGGTACGACGACTATGATTTGTCTGATCTCTCTTTATTTGTCAATCATGGTTCGGTCAATGAACCATTGTCTTATCGAGAGGCTATAAGCAGTCCTCAACGTGATGAGTGGATGCAGGCTATGCAGCATGAGTACAACTCTTTGGTTGAAAATAAGGTATGGAGGCTCGTCGACCGTCCTACACACCATAACATTGTTAAATGTAAGTGGGTATTTAGGACAAAATGTGATGCTTCTGGTAATTTTCAAAAATATAAAGCCCGTTTAGTTGCTAGGGGTTTTACACAAAAAGAGGGGGTAGACTATACAGATACATTTTCCCCAGTTGTACGCCACTCCACTATGAGGTTATTGTTTTGTTTAGCAAATGAATATGACTTGAATATTGATCACATCGATGTAAACACAGCTTTTCTAAATGGTGAACTTAAAGAGACCATATTCATGGAACAGCCAGAAGGTTTTTGTGATTCTAAAAATAAAAATAAAGTTTGTTATTTACAAAAGAGCATTTACGGTCTCAAACAAGCTAGTCGTAATTGGTATTGTAAAGTAAATGATTTGTTGACTAAAAATAATTTTATGCAAAGTAAATGTGAACCTTGTGTATATTATTTAGTAAATAAAAAGGAAATAGTAATTATAGCCTTGTACGTCGACGATTTTTACATTTTATATAAAAACAATAGTATGTATATTGCTACATTATTGAATTTATTGGAGCAGGAATTTAGTATAAAAAATCTAGGTCCTATTCAGAGTTATCTGGGTATTAGAGTGACTAGAGATAGAGAAAAAGGTATACTAAAGTTGGATCAATCTGTTTACATTAAAAATGTACTTACTTAAAAGGTTTGGTATGTCAGACTGTAAACCGGTTTCGACTCCTATGCAATCAGGCTTTAAGTTATCAAAGGCAGAGGATGTTTTGAATGATAATGTTTATGACTATAGACAATTATTAGGTTGTTTAATGTATCTCTCTGTCTGTACACGCCCTGACATTGCTTTTACCTGTAGTCAGTTAAGCCAATATAATAATTGTTTTGGCAAAGTACATTGGTCAGCAGCGAAAAGAGTTTTGCGGTATTTGGCGGGAACAATTGACTATGGTTTACTGTATGTGAAAAGTAATCAATTGGTTTTAAGTGCTTATACCGATGCCGACTGGGCCAATGATTGTACTGATCGTAAATCCTATACAGGGTTTGCAATTAAATTAGGGAAAAATATTGTAAATTGGGAGTCTAGAAAACAAAAGTGTGTAGCCCTCTCTAGTACCGAGGCCGAATACCTAGCGATAAGCGACGTCTGTAAAGACTTAAGTTTTATTTGTAACTTTGTGTCAGAGATTTTTACTGAATTAAAATTAAGCAGTATTAAGGTGTTTAATGACAATCAGAGCGCTCATCGTTTATTGGAATGCAGAGAGTACTGCCACAAGCGTACTAAACACATAGACGTTCGCTATCACTACGTAAAGGACTTAGTAAATAGTAAGTTTGTGACTATTAATTATTTGTGTACTGACAAAATGATTGCTGACGTGTTGACTAAGCCACTGGACAGAAAGAAACATAACATGTTTATTTTTGAGCTTTGTGTTAGACATATTGTGTAGAGTCATTGTATAGTAAATGTAGAGACACTGTAAATGAAATGTAGAGTCATTGTTCAGTAAATGTAGAGTCACTGTAAATGAAATGTAGAGTCATTGTACAGTAAATGTAGAGTCACTGTAAATGAAATGTAGAGCCATTTTAGTTTGTTTTTCTTATGATGCTCCATAAGTTATATGCATAAGGGGAAGTGTTAAAAATTGGTTTGGTAGTATGCATACAACTTTACAGGGCAACACTGCTATAGAACTGTCTGTATAATTTTGACGTTTCCTTCTGTCACTTGCACTTCTTTCTTTCTCCAAGACCTGTAAAACGATCTCATTGACCACAAATGTTAATCTCAATTTATTTAAGTAATCTGACGATATTTTTGTGCGATTTATTAGTGAATAATAAATGCGTATCACAAAGGTGCTGTGCTTTCCTTTCTCTCGCCCAAACTACTTTGCCCTTCGACGTTAGCTGCTGCGCACAAGGTGGTCGGCCCACGCGACCTCCCCAAGACCCTACATAACTAACATTGTGGTAGAGTTGCGAAGTTTCTAAGGTTTCAACAATACTAACTTTGAATGATTGTTGTCAAATTTTTGTGCTCGATTTTTTTCCAAACGAAAAACTTGTTTTACTTACAGAGGTTTCTTTCACCAACTTCAATTATTGTTTTTCTTTTTCATTTTCTTTAGTTAAAAGTTTTATATGAGTTGATAATATTGTTTGTCAAAAAATGATTTAGTACTCGTATTACATAATGTTTCTTAGTACTAAGTATCAATAGATAGCAGACAGAGAATGCTCATGCATGTAAATGGGTGAGTTAATTTAGTTAGTGTTAATCATAGTGCGTAGGTATACCTACGCACCACTGCGTTCGCTAATTGGATCCTAGGTATCCTAGGTTTATAAACATCCTAGTCTGTCTATATATATAGAGTAGATACTCTTAGCTGAGCTATTAATTAAATTTGGTTCGGTGCGGTGGTGCGGTGATGTATCGTGACAGAGTAGTACCTATTCAGATCTACAATAGACATTAGCTTTTTTTAATATGCTATTAAAAATACTTTTATTTACCAGAGAAAATATTGCGTCCAATTTTTTAAAATTTAATTTAGAGCATAGTAACTGAAATCGGTTCAATACAACAAACATTGGTCAAATATTAAACATTCAACGCCAGGCAAAGTAAAATCTAACGATGCTGAATACTTTTATAATAATAATTATTGTTATTATTTATTTTTAAACCCAAAAGCCCCCATATAGCAAATTCCATTGAAATAGGATACGTCGTTTTTGAGGAATTAGAAAATTTTACTTATTTAACCATTTTCCCGTAGGAATGAGATATTTTCCCGCGGTAAAAACTATCTAAGATGTTGACCAGGGATATAAGGTACCACCATGCAAAATTTCATTCTAATCGGTCCAACAGTTTTCATGAAATAACTTAGAATTAGAATTTTAAACACTTGTCCGATTATGAAATAACTTTTAAATAATAGTCATTCTATTTCGGTTATATTATATATTATATTATATTCGGTTCGCTTTCTTCTTAAAAAGATACTCGTATTTTGAGAAAAGAATGATTACGGCTATGCTTCTCCGGCTTGACTTGGACTTTTGGCTCTGTGATTATTTGTGATATTGGCAACAATTAAGAAATTATTCTCACTGTTCTTATAGTTCATTTTATGTCCAGACTGACTATTTCTAGAACTAAGTATGTTTTAACGACACGACCTACAACACTAATACAAAAATTCCAGACACGTATCTAGAAAATGTTGACGGGCTAGGCAATAGAACTTTATTGAAGGGAAATCATAAAATTGCTTTCCATCGGTTCCACGATAGTAATGATTAACTTGTTTATATCCTTGTCCATAGCATTCCTTAGTCAGATTGTATTACTTTGATTTTTGAGTATTTTGACAACTTTACACTTGAAAGTATTGTAAATGCATTAATGCATACAATTGTTTTATATATACCCTATTCTGTGTTTTAGATTGAAATATTTATCTTTAAATGTTTTTTTTTTTTACTTTTTTATAGAGTAGGATCTCGTAACTCTACGTCTAAAATTACTTTAAAGAATTGTCTATTATTTTGAAATAATACACCTTCTGTTTTTTATGCTGTCTGTCATGTGAATGTGACCTAATGTTTACTAGGTATAAAAGTCCTATGTTATAGATCTGAGTTAACTGAAACAATAACAAATTTTCAATAGATTTCAAGTAGGCTAGAGCCTTCAGTGGGATATAGAGCTTTCCGCTCCCCCGAAAGTCCAGACAAGCTTAATTTGTCGTCAATTAAAAAATAAAAAGTACCTATGCTATATTTTATATAAATACATTAAATTCATGATACAGAAGTTAACAGGCGGCCTTATTGCTAAGGTAGCAATTGTTAGTAGCAATTGTTAGTCGGAGTTGGTATTACTAAGTATGTAGGTATTGGCCGCACCCCTTTTTGAATGCTTTTATTTATTTTCTGGTAGCTTGCAAGAAGACTACGAGTATAAAAACACGAACCTACTTTATGTTTTGCGATATCGAGTAGAAATTCTTTGACTTGGATAAGACGAAACACTTATTTTCTATCTAATTTGAAGCACAAGTTATACCCTGTGGTTATACCGAATAAGACTTTGCCTAAAGATCTTGCAATCAGGCCATAAAAACCAACAAAAAAAAACTTAAGCAGGGGGCTATTTCACTGTATCTATAGAATTTGGGAAAACTTATTGATACACACGTACATCGCGATTATCCCCCTTATTTAACGGACATAACGGTGCTAAGTCCAAAGTGTGCAGTTTAGCGTGCTCTTGGCTGTAGATGGTAGAGTTTAGTCATTTTATAAATAAACTAGTAGGTTAACGCCGCGGCTCCGCCCGCGTTAACAGTTTTTCCCTTGAGAATGAGGCATTTTCCCTCGGTAAAAGGTAGCCTATGTTACTCAGGGTGAATGTAGCTTTCTAATGGTGAAAGATTTTTTGAAATCGGTTCAGTAGTTTTTGAGTTTATTCATTACAAACATACACACACACAAAAATACAAATCTTTTCTCTTTATAATAAAGTATTACTCGTAGTATGACTTTACTTAAGCAATGATAGAAAAAGCAATAAAATTATTTGCAGCGTTTTTCAGAAGGCTGCCTGTATATTCAGTTTTATCAAAGCCTGCCTGATACCCTATTATAAAAGCTCTTGAATTCAACCAAACGTCGTCGTCAAAAGAGGGTGAATACCCCAGTAGTTGGGCTGACAGCAATTACGAGTTGTCAAAGTCACTTCCATGAAAACGCATCAATTACTATTTCATAGGAATACCTTTGGTTAAAGCTCGAAATTGTGAGGCAATTTGTTTAAAATAAATTAACTGGGCTTTTATTTTATTACTGATACAAATGCAAATATGTCACTTTTAATCGAATGTTATATACCTAGGACTCTTTTTTATTAACTTTGAACTACATACTGTAGATAGTCTGTTTACAGCTAGGTACTTACTGTTACGAGCATAGCTTAAATTCTACCTTCGTTGCGTGACCAATAACCACAACGAAAATCGACCAAAAGAGCGAAAGCGGCATTGACCGCGAAAGTCTAAAATCAACATGACATAATACCAAATAAAATCAAAACGAAATAGGGTAAAGGCCCCAGTTGTGGAGCAGTAACAGGTAATAATTATGAGCTGTGACTGTGAATGGGTGGCGTGCATCGGCAGTGACCTTGCAGTGAGGCTCGGCTGTTGCACCGCACGCGCTCCCCGCACCCCGCGCGCTAGTGCCTCCCCCCCGCGGTGGCTCACGCAAATTATTGACGGTGGAGTTGCCAGGATTAGTGGGAGCGGTGCATTCGAAATACAAATTTTGAATATTCTGATAGTCCTGCATAGAGCAAAATTACACATTGCTGACAAAAACTCGACACTCAGACTGGCACACAGTTTACTAGCGCCAAAAGAGAGAAAATAAACACATTTCTTGGAGGTACAAAAGTTTTGTGTATGTAACCATGTAGGTACTGGATGTTGATTGACGAGGATTTGGGTTCAGCTGGATACGGGCAGCGCAGGGATACTCGTAGCTCTATAGTTTTCTACTCTACCAGTATTTTTTTTACCATCATACCCACACCATATCAGTTTTTTTTTTAATTGACCTATGCTTGTCAATCGACCAATCAAGCTTCACCGGACTTGTAATACCAGTTGCTTAAAATTGGAACGAATTTTTTTTAGTATCTTTTCGGTCTTTAAATACTATATAATATATCAAAATTCAAGCCAAGCCATTTGGGTCATAATATTATTTATTATTAAGTATGAGACTTTGTTATCAAATACCATTATCATAAAGATGGACCTATGCTTTTTCATCAGAATATAGTACATAATTCAAAGCTTTAATTTCATTTGAATTGCAAATATACATGCAAATTCCGTTTGCATTACCTTTCAGCATTTTTTTTTTCAACAAACGCAAAATACAGACCGTATGACATTACTGAATAACATCTGACTGAATACTTTAGTAAAACAAAACCAAAAAGCTTTTAAAGTCTGAAATAGAAAACTTTTTTCCTTATTTGAGAATTCAATGTTAGCATTCGTAACAGTTCCTTCAAAAAACCATAATTTCGGCCAAAAACATTTTAAAAATTATAACGGGGCAGTAATCTGTAATCTTTTTCTACTCTGCTAAAACCGATAATATATATTTAAATCAATTTTATTTAACTCAATTTCCTCATTCATAAATAACTATGTTCTCAAATATGCTCCTCGCGCATGGCAACACAGAAATCTCCACCAGGAGCGAGGGGGGAGTTCCCCGCTGCATTTCCTTCCTTCCCCTCTTTGCCCGGGCGTGCGGGTATCACAGTTTCACAATTTGCGCCCGGTTATTAGTTATTATGGCGACAATTGGGCTGATGGCCTTACTATGGAAAATGAAAATGCTGAAATGTTTGCGCTTTAGAATTCAGGAGTAGGTAACCCCAATACGAGGGGTACTTACATACAGTTGGTACTACTTTATATTGTGACCGTAAACAATTTAAGAAATTAGCAACCAACCCCCACTGGGCCAGCGTGGTCGACTAAGGCCTATTCACCCTGATCCCAGGGTAGGCTCGATCCTCTCGGAGGAGACATAATATATGAGATGTCAATGAATTAGCTAGGAGTATAAACTCCCAACTTAATTAGCTGCAGGCAGGTATGTATTTATGTATGTGTATTGTATGATATTATAATATTTATGTAGGTGTAATAAACATATTATGTATTCGTATATTCTTTTATGTATGGTATTTGTATTATATTATCTATATTTATTTATCTTTGTGTGTAGTATATATTGCTATAATTACCTATATGTGTATTAGGAATAGGTTTATTAAATAGATAGTTTCTGTATGGGATTAGTTTCGCTATGGCACCCTCTCAAAATACCTATCAAAACCCCACTCCTACTTATCAAACCCTATGTTAAAAATTGGTTTGGTAGTATGCATACAACTTTACAGGGCAACACTGCTATAGAACTGTCTGTATAATTTTGACGTTTCCTTCTGTCACTTGCACTTCTTTCTTTCTCCAAGACCTGTAAAACGATCTCATTGACCACAAATGTTAACCTCAATTTATTTAAGTAATCTGACGATATTTTTGTGCGATTTATTAGTGAATAATAAATGCGTATCACAAAGGTGCTGTGCTTTCCTTTCTCTCGCCCAAACTACTTTGCCCTTCGACGTTAGCTGCTGCGCACAAGGTGGTCGGCCCACGCGACCTCCCCAAGAGGTTTTGGGCACAGAAATAAAGGGCTTAGAAGAAATACTTACCTAGGCGAGATAAGCACTAGCACCTCGACTGACTTGAAGAAAAATGTCGGAAGGAAATAACAATGCGAATCCTCCGCAACCGCCGTCTTCTGGAACCATGTTCGCGGCTATAGAGAAGTTGGAAGGATGTTCCAACTATATGGCATGGAAATTCTCCTTGAAGATGATGCTTGTCCTGGAAGGGCTCTGGGATTGTATAGAAGGCCAAGGTGCGCCTGACGTGGTGCGTGATCAAAGAGCGCTCGCACGCATCGCTCTCAGTGTGAAACCGTCGCTATACCAGCACATCCGCAAGGCTACGACCGCTAAACAAGCCTGGACTAGCCTACAAGAGATTTTCGAAGATAGGGGATTGCTTCGCAGAGTACTTTTGCTGAGAGAACTACATTGTACTAAGTACTCCAATTTTAACAACATGAGTGAATATATTAACCATACTATGAACATTGTCGAAAAATTGGCTGATATTAATCGAGTTATAGAAGATAGTGAAGTTGCAGAGCTCCTGCTGAGTGGATTGCCAGCGGAGTACGACTCTCTAGTGTCAAATTTGTCCACATATTCATTCACAACGACAATATCAAGTGAAGTTGTCAGACAACGCTTGTTGCAAGAGGATTTGAGAAGAAATGCATCCGGCCATGCTGAGACTGCCTTCTATTCATCAAATAAAAAGAAAATGACTTGTCACTATTGTCACCGTGAAGGGCACATTAAGTCAAAATGCTATAAACTAAAAAGAGACAAGAAGAAGAACAATAATGAAGACAGATGCAATGTTGCAACAGCATTTTTAGTGCGACAGAATGATTGGTTCGTGGACTCTGGATGTACGGCCCATATGTGTCATGACCATGACATGGGTTATTTTGACTCTGTTGGTACTTCATCTTCTGGAACTGTATCGGTGGCCAATAATGACAAAATTAAGTGTGAAGGAGTTGGTACAATAAAAATAAAAACAAATGAACAGGTACTTACCCTTTGTAATGTTTTGTACGTTCCTCAGTTGTCAGTAAATTTATTATCTGTCAGTAAGTTATTGGAGATAGGTTTAAGAGTGGTGTTCAATTCGGGAGGTTGTTTTATTTATGATGACAAAGATAAACTTATTGGGTCTGCAAAAAATGTTAATGGTATTTTTAAATTAAATGGGTGTGTCATTAATGAGAATAGTAAGTATTTGCACAAAAAGGAGCATTCTTTGTTCCTGCATAATGGGCAGGAATCACAGAGTGCCGCAGTTACTGCTCAGCAGTCGTGTATGCAGTTATGGCATCAGCGTTTGGGTCACCTTGGTTCGGGAGGTATGTACGCTCTTAGAGATAGGTTGGAAAACAATTTTATGTTTCAGGCCGTGGAAACTCTTCCGGATTGCACCGCTTGTTTTGAGGGCAAGTTGGCTGCAAAACCATTCCCGAAGGAAGGGGCCACTCGCGCAACCAAGGCTCTGGAGATTGTGCACTCTGACGTTTGTGGACCGTTACCTGTGAGCAGCTGGGGTGGTGCAAACTATATTCTCACGCTGACAGATGACTACACTAGGAAGAGCTTCGTGTACCCGATGAAGTCAAAATCTGAGGTATGTGGCTATTTTATTGAATTTAAAAATATGGTAGAAAAGCAGACAGGTTTATCAATTAAATGTCTAAGAAGTGATAACGGGACAGAGTATGTGAACAAAATGTTTTCTGGATTTTTGATTAAACATGGGATAGTGCATCAGCGTACCGTGCCGTACTGCCCACAGCAAAATGCTGTTGCTGAGCGGTTGAACCGTACTCTTATGGATAAAGCGCGTTGTATGTTGCAACATGCTGGGCTTGACCAGCGGTTCTGGGGAGAGGCAGTGATGACTGCACTTTATTTGAAAAATAGGTCTCCCATAGCTGCATTGGACGGCCAAATACCAGAAGAGGTCTGGACTGGCACGAAAGTGGACTTGAGTCACCTCAGAGTGTTCGGTTGCCTTGCTTATGCTCTAGTGCCGGCAGTAAATCGTAGGAAATTGGATCCTAAATGTAAACCTTAAATTTTTGTTGGATATTCAGAGACTACTAAAGGGTACAGGCTGGCAGATCCTAATGATCCTAGAAAAGTTATCTTGTCACGTGATGTCAGGTTTATGGAAGAGAAGTTTTTTAATTCTGGACATGACAATGCTATTAATAATGAGAATAATAATGAAATTATATTTTTAAATTGTAATTTATTGAATAGTAATAATAGCAGTTTGTCAAATAATAATATTATTAATGAAGTGAATTTAAATAATGATAATATTATTAATAATGAAGTGACATGTAATAAAAATAATGAATTGAATTTAAATAATAATAGTATTAGTAATGAGGCAGATGAAATAAATAATATTAATGACATGACATTATCAAATAATAATAATTCTTGTGTGTCCACAGATGAATGGGACACAGGCAGCGAGGACCAGTCTTCCGATGAGTGCTCGGCTGGTGACGCTGGTGTGACGCCTGAGACATCATCATGCGCGACGTCAGGTGGAGGGGAAGGTTTGTCTGCACGTTCACGTCCTGTACGTAGCACGAGATCAGTGCCACCAAAAAGGTACGACGACTATGATTTGTCTGATCTCTCTTTATTTGTCAATCATGGTTCGGTCAATGAACCATTGTCTTATCGAGAGGCTATAAGCAGTCCTCAACGTGATGAGTGGATGCAGGCTATGCAGCATGAGTACAACTCTTTGGTTGAAAATAAGGTATGGAGGCTCGTCGACCGTCCTACACACCATAACATTGTTAAATGTAAGTGGGTATTTAGGACAAAATGTGATGCTTCTGGTAATTTTCAAAAATATAAAGCCCGTTTAGTTGCTAGGGGTTTTACACAAAAAGAGGGGGTAGACTATACAGATACATTTTCCCCAGTTGTACGCCACTCCACTATGAGGTTATTGTTTTGTTTAGCAAATGAATATGACTTGAATATTGATCACATCGATGTAAACACAGCTTTTCTAAATGGTGAACTTAAAGAGACCATATTCATGGAACAGCCAGAAGGTTTTTGTGATTCTAAAAATAAAAATAAAGTTTGTTATTTACAAAAGAGCATTTACGGTCTCAAACAAGCTAGTCGTAATTGGTATTGTAAAGTAAATGATTTGTTGACTAAAAATAATTTTATGCAAAGTAAATGTGAACCTTGTGTATATTATTTAGTAAATAAAAAGGAAATAGTAATTATAGCCTTGTACGTCGACGATTTTTACATTTTATATAAAAACAATAGTATGTATATTGCTACATTATTGAATTTATTGGAGCAGGAATTTAGTATAAAAAATCTAGGTCCTATTCAGAGTTATCTGGGTATTAGAGTGACTAGAGATAGAGAAAAAGGTATACTAAAGTTGGATCAATCTGTTTACATTAAAAATGTACTTACTTAAAAGGTTTGGTATGTCAGACTGTAAACCGGTTTCGACTCCTATGCAATCAGGCTTTAAGTTATCAAAGGCAGAGGATGTTTTGAATGATAATGTTTATGACTATAGACAATTATTAGGTTGTTTAATGTATCTCTCTGTCTGTACACGCCCTGACATTGCTTTTACCTGTAGTCAGTTAAGCCAATATAATAATTGTTTTGGCAAAGTACATTGGTCAGCAGCGAAAAGAGTTTTGCGGTATTTGGCGGGAACAATTGACTATGGTTTACTGTATGTGAAAAGTAATCAATTGGTTTTAAGTGCTTATACCGATGCCGACTGGGCCAATGATTGTACTGATCGTAAATCCTATACAGGGTTTGCAATTAAATTAGGGAAAAATATTGTAAATTGGGAGTCTAGAAAACAAAAGTGTGTAGCCCTCTCTAGTACCGAGGCCGAATACCTAGCGATAAGCGACGTCTGTAAAGACTTAAGTTTTATTTGTAACTTTGTGTCAGAGATTTTTACTGAATTAAAATTAAGCAGTATTAAGGTGTTTAATGACAATCAGAGCGCTCATCGTTTATTGGAATGCAGAGAGTACTGCCACAAGCGTACTAAACACATAGACGTTCGCTATCACTACGTAAAGGACTTAGTAAATAGTAAGTTTGTGACTATTAATTATTTGTGTACTGACAAAATGATTGCTGACGTGTTGACTAAGCCACTGGACAGAAAGAAACATAACATGTTTATTTTTGAGCTTTGTGTTAGACATATTGTGTAGAGTCATTGTATAGTAAATGTAGAGACACTGTAAATGAAATGTAGAGTCATTGTTCAGTAAATGTAGAGTCACTGTAAATGAAATGTAGAGTCATTGTACAGTAAATGTAGAGTCACTGTAAATGAAATGTAGAGCCATTTTAGTTTGTTTTTCTTATGATGCTCCATAAGTTATATGCATAAGGGGAAGTGTTAAAAATTGGTTTGGTAGTATGCATACAACTTTACAGGGCAACACTGCTATAGAACTGTCTGTATAATTTTGACGTTTCCTTCTGTCACTTGCACTTCTTTCTTTCTCCAAGACCTGTAAAACGATCTCATTGACCACAAATGTTAATCTCAATTTATTTAAGTAATCTGACGATATTTTTGTGCGATTTATTAGTGAATAATAAATGCGTATCACAAAGGTGCTGTGCTTTCCTTTCTCTCGCCCAAACTACTTTGCCCTTCGACGTTAGCTGCTGCGCACAAGGTGGTCGGCCCACGCGACCTCCCCAAGACCCTACATAACTAACATTGTGGTAGAGTTGCGAAGTTTCTAAGGTTTCAACAATACTAACTTTGAATGATTGTTGTCAAATTTTTGTGCTCGATTTTTTTCCAAACGAAAAACTTGTTTTACTTACAGAGGTTTCTTTCACCAACTTCAATTATTGTTTTTCTTTTTCATTTTCTTTAGTTAAAAGTTTTATATGAGTTGATAATATTGTTTGTCAAAAAATGATTTAGTACTCGTATTACATAATGTTTCTTAGTACTAAGTATCAATAGATAGCAGACAGAGAATGCTCATGCATGTAAATGGGTGAGTTAATTTAGTTAGTGTTAATCATAGTGCGTAGGTATACCTACGCACCACTGCGTTCGCTAATTGGATCCTAGGTATCCTAGGTTTATAAACATCCTAGTCTGTCTATATATATAGAGTAGATACTCTTAGCTGAGCTATTAATTAAATTTGGTTCGGTGCGGTGGTGCGGTGATGTATCGTGACAGAGTAGTACCTATTCAGATCTACAATAGACATTAGCTTTTTTTAATATGCTATTAAAAATACTTTTATTTACCAGAGAAAATATTGCGTCCAATTTTTTAAAATTTAATTTAGAGCATAGTAACTGAAATCGGTTCAATACAACAAACATTGGTCAAATATTAAACATTCAACGCCAGGCAAAGTAAAATCTAACGATGCTGAATACTTTTATAATAATAATTATTGTTATTATTTATTTTTAAACCCAAAAGCCCCCATATAGCAAATTCCATTGAAATAGGATACGTCGTTTTTGAGGAATTAGAAAATTTTACTTATTTAACCATTTTCCCGTAGGAATGAGATATTTTCCCGCGGTAAAAACTATCTAAGATGTTGACCAGGGATATAAGGTACCACCATGCAAAATTTCATTCTAATCGGTCCAACAGTTTTCATGAAATAACTTAGAATTAGAATTTTAAACACTTGTCCGATTATGAAATAACTTTTAAATAATAGTCATTCTATTTCGGTTATATTATATATTATATTATATTCGGTTCGCTTTCTTCTTAAAAAGATACTCGTATTTTGAGAAAAGAATGATTACGGCTATGCTTCTCCGGCTTGACTTGGACTTTTGGCTCTGTGATTATTTGTGATATTGGCAACAATTAAGAAATTATTCTCACTGTTCTTATAGTTCATTTTATGTCCAGACTGACTATTTCTAGAACTAAGTATGTTTTAACGACACGACCTACAACACTAATACAAAAATTCCAGACACGTATCTAGAAAATGTTGACGGGCTAGGCAATAGAACTTTATTGAAGGGAAATCATAAAATTGCTTTCCATCGGTTCCACGATAGTAATGATTAACTTGTTTATATCCTTGTCCATAGCATTCCTTAGTCAGATTGTATTACTTTGATTTTTGAGTATTTTGACAACTTTACACTTGAAAGTATTGTAAATGCATTAATGCATACAATTGTTTTATATATACCCTATTCTGTGTTTTAGATTGAAATATTTATCTTTAAATGTTTTTTTTTTTTACTTTTTTATAGAGTAGGATCTCGTAACTCTACGTCTAAAATTACTTTAAAGAATTGTCTATTATTTTGAAATAATACACCTTCTGTTTTTTATGCTGTCTGTCATGTGAATGTGACCTAATGTTTACTAGGTATAAAAGTCCTATGTTATAGATCTGAGTTAACTGAAACAATAACAAATTTTCAATAGATTTCAAGTAGGCTAGAGCCTTCAGTGGGATATAGAGCTTTCCGCTCCCCCGAAAGTCCAGACAAGCTTAATTTGTCGTCAATTAAAAAATAAAAAGTACCTATGCTATATTTTATATAAATACATTAAATTCATGATACAGAAGTTAACAGGCGGCCTTATTGCTAAGGTAGCAATCTCTTCCAGGCAACCTTAGGGTAAGGAGAGTGATAAAGAAAAAGATCTATAGAAGACTATATTGTGTTAGTAGATGAGAGTGTAACTATTCCTTCCGATGGCTGTACACCCTGATTAGAGTTAGTACAGGCAAGAACATGCTAAAGTCTGACCAAAGAAATATGACACCTGCTCTGGGGGCCCCACGTGTATATTTTTACGACTATGGCAACAATTTCCCATATAAAATTAGTTCCATTGAAATTCCGCAATATGGCGAGGTATTTCATTTCTCTGCTCGGGGCTTTAAGGTGAACACTTTGGACTTTGCAGCGTTCATTTTTATGCCCACTGAACAAAAAAGTGAATCGCTACGCAAAGACTGTAAGTATAAAACCAGGCAGCAGGATTCCATGTCACCAAACAACACCTCTCTTTCAAGGTAAAAGTCTTAGTCCAGCAGTAGGTATGCCAGCAGTGGGCTGAATAGTACCATTGTAGTAACAGCAATGTAGGCTGTACAAGCAGGCACAGAATAAAAATGTGTTGCTTGGGTAGTGATATTATTGCTACGTTTTAGAACCTAGGTAGGTATTTCCTTTGAACTAAACTGATTGAATGCGAATGGTACCTACTGGGTCATATGTAAATTCAACCCTAAACATCCCCAACCACTGTTAACCTAGGTAAGTAGAAAATATCTCAATTTTCGTAAGTAAACAAATCCTCGGTCACAGCCGAGATAAATTGCGTTCCCTCAAAATAAACCATAACTTGATAGGTAGACGGGCGTTTCTGCGTCCGCAACCCACTTTTACGTCCCAAGGGAGCTCGTCGCATCGAATTTATAAGCTGTGGAGCGTGAAACAGCTGATTGCGACGTTGCCGTTCTTAACACTCGCGCGACGTTGCCGCTCGGTGCACGCGAGGCGATCGACCGCTGTGCCCCCCTCTCCCCGCCTAGTTACATTTCTCGCAACCTTCTGAAATGCTTGGAGCACGTTTTAGGACCTTTCGGCTTCCTTGGGATACTGAAAGAAAACGGCTTTTTGTTTCGTTTTCTCGATTGATTTCGGTTTTTATTCGGGTCTTGGGAAGGTTTTCTGTCGTCGTTAAAACAACGCCTGAAATACGAGATAAATAAGCGAGCTTTTTCAGTTTTTAGAACCAAAAGCTTACAGGCTAAGGCTAAGGCTAATCAATCTTATCAGATTTTTTCTGTTTCATACTTTATTTTTGTTTGTAGGGAGGTACTCGACTTTCTCAGTAACCCTAAAAGAGGAAATTAAAAATACTATACCTATCTAATTATGGCTTGTTTCAATCACAAGAATAACCCACAGTGTAAATTGCAAAAATCAGATAGTTAAACGTCTTAGTTGTAGTACTTATGTCCCATTTAAGCTAGCGTCAGTGAAAATGACGTCAGATTTTTCAGGCGATGGGATTTTTCAGTTCCCTATAAAACCTGTGGATATCATCGTAAGAACGTCCGCACGATTTCAGATACAGAACTTGGCAGCAACGTCTATTTGTGTAACCAACATTAATCCTTGGGAACTAAGTCAGTATATTTAATCTAGATATACCAATGAAGAGGAATGATTTGATTTTTGGTTTGTTTAAATTGAATAGGCTCCGAAACTACTGGACGGATTTGAATATTTTTTTTACCATTAGTGAGTTACATTTACCCTGAGTTGTTACTCCTTAGGCTACCTTCTACCTTTTACCACGGGAAAATGCCTCCTTCCCACGGGAAAAACTGTTAACGCGGGCGGAACCACGGCGGAAAGTTCATTTTGTCTATAATCTGACGTAGTACCTACACGTAGAAGATTTATTGGGATTGTGACGTACCTATAGCCAACTGTACGAAGAGCACAATTCTCCTAAGTAAACAAGGATTTCACAGCCTGTGAGCAAAGGCGTCCTAACAAGGGTCCCGAAATCAGCGGCCATTCACGCGAAGACCTTACAACGTCCTTGCTCAGGTCTTTGTAACTAACACACGAGGTGAAGAGATATTCGTCTTACGCAGTAACCGAAAGTGGCCAAACAGAATATTATTATTTTTCAACTCTTCCTTTAACAGTTGCTGTGTAGCTCTGTGACGAGTGCTTTGGTTTATCATCGATGAAAAACGTTCAAAATGAATATTTCTTGAGAGAGAGAATTCGGCTTGTTTAGCGTAATGTACAATGATAAACAGTGACAGCATAAGGAAAAGTCAATACAATGATAAACAGTGAACCTAAACTGTCCTTTGCAGTAAAATGGTAAAATGCGATCAGATAGACCGTGACTACATACTTGGCAGAAGGATTACGGATAATACAGGTGAATGCCAATGCAATAACCATTTTCTGAGTAGGTTATTAATAATGTACAGCAGCTAGCACATGCGGTTGGACATTCGTAGTACGAAATTCACCCCTATGACTACGGAATACGGACGCTCTCAAGGTCGACATTTTCAGTCGCATATTTTGCTGGCTACAGTGTGCTACAGTACCTTTATTCTATCGATTGACACGCACGAACAGAAAAAGTTGGGTTAGTCCAATTCTAAGACAGAAACCACACATACACTCTTAGATACCTACTTACAAGATGAAAGTTCAAGGATATTTTATTTATATTACGAGACATTACAATGATGTTCTCGTAGTAAAATATAAAATTTACGTAGTACCAAGGTCCAAGAAAACAATGTCTTGCAATTAGACCACGTGACTGACACGAGCTACGTCATTTTGCCTATTCATCCTTGTCGAATGCGTGTAATAGACAAGGATGAACAACGCAAAATGACGTAGGCTTGTGTCGTGTCAGTCACGTGGTCTAAATTGTAAGACCTTGTTTCTTGGACCATGCGTAGTACAAAAAGCGTTTACTGGCCTAAAAGGCTGTGTTAGTCAAACAACGACCCTCCTCGGAAGTTGGATGTGATGTATTGGGGTCAGAAGTGTTCGGACACGGTGATTAGACTTGCAAGTTAGGTACCACTTAGAGGAAATTCAAGCAAGAAATAGCGGATACCATTTTCTAAATCAAACAACCCACATACCCAACGTGTTTTTTTATTCACCAAAAAAACTAAAAGTTTATTTAGTCAGACAATGAAACGAAAAAGCTTTCTGGAAGCACATTGAAATATGAAAACCGGAGTTTTATCTTTTTACACATTTGGGTGCTTTATTCCCATCTCAGCCAGATTTGGTAATCAACTTCTAAAATTGAGCACACTACAAAACTAATTTTACTTTAGCTTTTCTCTATATTAAACTGTAGAGGTCAAAAATCTGTACATAGAAAAAGAATGCTAAAAACCGATTCAAGGGCATGTAAGAAGTGATATAGAACGCAAATTACCAGATTTCTTTTCAATTTTTTGTTCCTCTGTCTCTCCGAAACTGTTGGACCAATTTGAATGAAATTTGGCATGGTGGTACCTTATATCCCCGGTCAACATCTTAGACACTTTTAATTGAGGAAAATTAAAAAGATTACATTAGCACGGAAAAGTCGAAAAATAACACGGGCGTAGCCGCGGGCAAGCAGCTAGTTTAAAATAAAATAAATGAAAAATAAAATTGTTTTTATTCAAAAAAAAATCCTTAGAGCGGTTACGCAGTTACGCACTAGTACTACCATCCGATTCCGTTCCGAATCCGAGAAAGTCCATACATTTTACCATCCGAGACGTTCTCGGATTCCGTATGGTAACGGCATGGTGCGTATTCGCCCTACACTAAAATATTTCAGACTAGCTATACAGTTTTCCCGTGGGAATGAGGCATTTTCCCGCGGTAAAAGGTAGCCTATGTTACTCGGGGTGAATGTAGCTTTCTAATGGTGAAATATATTTTGAAATCGGATCACAGTACTTTTTAATTTATTCATTACAAACACACACACACACACAAAAATACATATTTTTCCTCTTTATAATATTAGTACGATATGATATGATAATTGTTAGATTATCGTGTGGGTTCCGAGTTTAACTTAACCTACCTCCCAACACTGGTGTAGGTATGTAAGAATAATTGAGCCGCTTATGACTTCTGCTTCTGGCATGACTCGTAAAACGGCTAAATCATTAATAGAAGCCGGAACCAACGGCTTCACGTGCCTTCCGAAGCCTGCAATGTCCTAATCACTGGGGAAAGTCTCACAAAAGGTATTATAGTTCGAGGAGTGCCCCACCGTTTCAAACCTGGAACCTCCGTAACGTAGTCGACCGTTTGCCACTCGACTACCGAGTCTGTTAAGAAAATTAGAATAATTTATTCTAAAGAATATTAGATCCTAAACTGAACTGGTCTGTAGCGATTATTGTATATTTTAGTGAACGAATATTGTCGGTGTCTGGGTCTTTGATTCAAACGTGATTTATAAGCCCCCCACACTAGCGTTTTTCGAGCGTCGTCGTCGTGCGTCGCGCATACAATCATAGGCAGCAAGGCGAGTGAAACAAAAGACGGACGCGGATAGTGAGAAGTTAACCAGAAGTAAATTAAGGAAAAATAATCCCTTCAAAGCGACTCAACAGTAACACTAGTAAATAGTGAGGTAATAAATACCTACAGGAAGTAACAGTAAGTTGGAATAAGATTGGATTAAGTATTAAAAAAACATTCAAATTAATCAAATAATTTTATTATCCTAAATATAATCTCAGTCAGAACCATGTATAATCCGACAAAAAAAGTCAAAAAGCTTACAACCAACTTACGACCGTGTTTGAAACAATAAATATATTTGATTGATTGATTACAATAAACCTCACTGTTCTTACTATTTTACGTGCTTCATTTATGGAAATCATAAAGAACGCTCGCTTTTTTTTTTAATTCAAGCTGTCAGAAAATCTTCCATTGTATGCGCGACGTACGACGTCCATCGAAAAACGCTAGTGCCGGGGGGCTCTTAGCTGATGTTCCTAATGAGATGACAATTTAGATTTAGGTTCCGAAGTTCAGACGCAATAAGAGCCCATGTCCCCAATTTCTTTGACTGAAATGACCTTAAAGGACGTCTTTATTTATCCCAACTCAAACGAGTTCGTTTACTGAATGGGAGTCAGAATATTGGCGACTGAGGCACTGGTACTTGAGTTTATTAGTTCTTTATTGAATAAAAAGATGTTGTGGCGAGAATTGAGAAATGGATTGGAAGAATTAGTCACGTGGAGAGAACAAGTGAAGGAAGAGAGTTTTATAAGGCGAGAGTGGAAGGAAGTGTTGGAAGGGGAAGCCTTTCCACTCTTTTGCTCTTCCACGCTCTTGATCTTTATCTAGGCGAATGTTCCAGGATGAAATCGAGGCCGTTCTGACAAAAGGTCAGGGTCAGTCAGTAGTATACATACAGTACAGAGACAAATGAATAAAGAATATAATTTTTTAGTTCAGATTTTCAAACTGTTTTGGATTCTATAATTTTTACTGTCTATCATCGAGGTGGAGTTTTTCTGTGGTGAAAACGTTTGATGAAATCCACAGATATCATATTATCATGTATTTTGATTTGTAATTTATGTTTTTTTATATGTACCTATGCAATAAAGAATTACTTAATTACTTAGGTATTAATTTTTCATTAATCTTGTAGAATAAATTAGAATAAATTAGATTAGATTTTTATTAGAATAAATTTTAAAGTTTCTCTTCAATTAGAACATCAACTGCTGAATTGGAAACAGTTTCCATAAATGAATCAATAATTGGCATCTAGTACGTATGAGTAAAGTTTAAAATAGCTATTAATATAATTTGAAGAGAATATTGCACATGGTTGCCAGGTTCCATTTCCATTTTTGAAATTCCCTGAAATTCCCTGCCGCTATTGACATAGAATCTATAAAACAATATATTTTTTGTCTAAAAATCTTCACCCACAGCACTTTACGTGATTTTGTTCACAAAAACCTACTTCACCAATCATACAACCACAGGGATTTTAGGTAAACACGTGGCCCTAGAAACACGTCAAACGAGGTTAATAGCGTGTTCAAACATGGTTATTGTACCGCCATACTCCATACGTGCTCCATAGTCCGTACTACGTAATGCTGGCCGGCAAAGCGACCCAGTTAAACATAAGTGTGAAAATCTAGAATCAGTTTTAGTAACGGATATTTTGTGCTGTGCTGTGATTGAAACTAATAAAAATAAAAATCGCGATTGAGATTTCAAACCGCGAAACAGCGATTGATATTATAACTTTTTTTAAACTAGCTTTTATCTGCTTTAATTCAACATTTGAAACACTTTGCAAATAAATTTGTTTGTTCGTCAATA
Source organism: Teleiodes luculella (assembly GCA_948473455.1). Taxonomy (NCBI): domain Eukaryota; kingdom Metazoa; phylum Arthropoda; class Insecta; order Lepidoptera; family Gelechiidae; genus Teleiodes; species Teleiodes luculella. The sequence continues at coordinate 834,162 of OX419590.1, forward strand.
GAATTTTGGGGGTAACGAAAACGTATTTATTACATCCCCTATCGTTTCAATCATACTGTGGCCTACTTCAAAGTTACCTACGTTGTTGTTTGAGCAAAACTTCGGCTAAATCATAGTATTTAAGGTAGATAGCATAAGGGCAAAATGTCAACAGTGGCAAAATGTAGAGTTCTTGTTCGTGGACGAGATATCTTTGGTTCCCTTTGGTAACCCTTTGGCGGGATACCTTATTAAAAATAGTTGCACAATACAGAGTACTGGAAAAGCAATGGAATGGTATGGTAAAAATTGGTTTAATGAACCGCTAAACCGCCTCAGCTTGCTAGAATAAACAGCGCGGTACAGGCGACCCACTTAGCACATGTGGGCCTATGTATTTATTGGTTGCATAATAGAAGATCGTCGGTAGGAATAGGTTCAATTTGTGCTTCTAATCAATAGGTTATCCATTTCCGAATTCGTTTGTTTGTATACGGTCGACCGACTTGAAGCGAAGAAGTCGATTGGCGCTTTTATGTCACATAAAGTAACTCTTTTTTCAGTTTGTTGCTGACGACTCGGACTCCGTATTTTTGTAAATGACTTGTTGATTTGGTACTGAATAGTAAAAATACTAAAGTTAAATAGTAAGGAAGAAAAAATAACTAAAATCAAGACGTGTAAAAAATGATGAAATGAAAAATATCTTCAATTTTTTGTACAGGTTCATACACCGAGCTCATAACTCTTCTCAGAGGTCTTTGAATAATGCTAGAAAATTACAAGTGTCCAATAATAAAAATATTATTCACTCATAAAAGCAAACTATAATGTACAGTAGACCACACACAAGAACTACCCAGCATTAAAGTCATGCAATAAACGTTTTCATATTAAAGTTATAGGTTTAGCCTTTCATTTACTGTACCTACTCGAGTCATTGCCTTTGTAGATAATAGTAATTTATTGATAAGTTTCCTTTCTAGTTAATTAGGTACTGTAGTTGTTTTCTGTTGCAGTACCTATGCTTGAATCGTTATTGTATTCCGGCTAAAAAAGCAAAAAGAGCTTTCTTGGCTCATAAAAAAATGGCAATTGCCTCTATTATCATTGAATGATTTTTATTCTAATTATTCCGTTGTGTATAATAATAATTATAAGCTAAATATTCTTTGTCTCTGGCACATGAAATTAAAATTGGTTCTAAGTTCAAAGTCCTGGAAAATGCAAAATCCTCGGTGCATTTATATAAAGGGCACTGCTCTAATCTGGAGGATGCAGCTAGATTGGTGCATCTGAAATGCAACTTTGTTAAACATGAGAGCATCTTCTTAATGTACCCATTTTCAAGTCTTTAGAAACAATATTTTCGTTTGGTGTTTTTGACTTTTTATTTTAATTTATTAAGAGCTTTTCCTATCTTATTTTTTAATTCATTTTAAAAGATTGATGGATGAGAATTAACAATCTTTTACAAAAAAATATCCTTTGAATGACAGTATTATTAAGATATTTCACATATTATTTTCCCTTATGTATATTAACGCACATATTTTGCGGTTAGAGTTTTCGTCCGAAATTTGTGACTGTCATAATAACATTATGTAGTTAATTTGTCGGCCCCTGCGATACAGGCTATGCTTAGTGCAGGGTCCGCAGCTTATCTCTGACATGTTTAATGTTAACTTGTTTTATAATATGGATGATCATGTTTATCTGGATTGGAAAATAAATTATTATTATTTATATAAGGCAACGAGGTATAAGCATTTTCAATCGGATATGTTAATTTTGAATCCCAAATTACAAAAACTATAATCCGTAATGCTAACGGAGAAAGAAAGTTAATAAAGTCTGAGTAACAATACTGTATTGTTTCAAGCGATTAAACTAATCCTTTATCTCATTGAATTAGAGTTCATTCTCCTACATTCGATACGCCGATTCCTTTTATTTTTTGTCATTGACAGTCGTAAGATTATAAATCTGATCCATTCCATAGAATAAGAATCAGTTCTATGCAAGTCCGTTCTCGAGAAAGTGCTGTGGATTTCCCGCGACGGCGAGCGCGGCCGTTGCACTCGCATATCGGATGCATTAGTGCAAGATGCAACGTCACTGTGCTTCCAGTCTACTGGCTCAATATACATTACGCTGTTGATCATTCCAACCTCCGTGGTCGAGTGGTCAAAAGCTCGTCTGACGTTACGGAGGTTCCGGGTTCGAATCCCGGTGGAGATCCGTCGAACAAATATCACTTTCCTCAGTTTGGTTAGGACATTGCAGGCTGAATCACCTGATTGACCGAAAAGAAAGATGATTCCGTGCTATGGAACCGTGCTATGCGTATGGAACGTTGGTCCCGGCTTATCTACGGATGTCGGAATCCTAAGGCGGCTCAACAATTCCGACACCAGGGTTCCGACGTAGGTTAACCTCAAAATTCACTCGATAAGAAGAAGAAGTTGATCATTCTCACAAGACACACTCGAAATGGACATTCGCACTTCGAAATTCAATCCTACCACTACGGAATCGGGGGCCATGGACAGAGAGAGGTGGCGATTACTTCATGGACAAGAAAAAGGGTGTTATAAAGATACCTATTATGTGTTCTCTAAAGAATGTAGGTAGCTTTGGTTTAGTCCTTTGGCGGCCTACAAATTCTGAATGTATCTGGGTACCTACTTTAGATTCTACACGATGGAGAGAGATTTGATTTTAAAATGAACAACTTAGTTTTTGTTTCCAATAAAATAGGCATCAATCCATCAATTATTTCAGACTAATATGCAAATAATAATATTCCTGTAATACAAATAATATAATATGCATACCTTAGTGGAGACAGATATAATTTAGCAGCTTTTAATTATTTAATAAGTCACTGCTGAACTAAAGCTTCTCTTCTTCAAAAATCAACCGCAGAAAAAAAATCAGACAAAATGCACACTGCATGTAAAAATAACACTGATTATTTTTTCCATTGATCGATCAAAAAAAAAACATTTAACAATCAAAGCAAATTGGTTTAGCCTAACAATTATCTGTTACATCAAAAATATACCTAAAGCACTCCCAACTAGCACTAATTCCGCCATTTTCCATTATGAAAGCGAATCCATTGAAACTCTATATGGCTGAAACCTAATACGTTATGGATGGACGGTCCAAATTGCGCCGCCCTGCTTCGGCCGAGAATTTCTAAGACTATTTGTTGGATAATAGACGCTAGAATACCTATCAAATTGAACTGCTGAGTAAAATGGCACTTACATTATTTCTAGTAGTCTTGTACATAGTAAGTATAGATCGCTTTGTTTTAAGTTTTCTCTAGTGTAACTGATGTTTTTTGTAAAGTGTTGACTATGAATTTTGCTAGTGTCAGAACAAAATAAGTAAGTACTAATTTAATTACAGATGAAGAGTAAATAGTGAGCAATAATAATAATAAAAACTAGAAAACTCGGTATTAAATACATACATAGGTACATAAAGTCACGCTTAATTCCCAGAGGTGTGGGCAGAGACCACTTCCTTCCATTTGCTACGATCCAGGCATTCGCTTCATCCGTCCGTAGGTTTAAAGTACCTACTCTATTGGAACATTATAAATATGTTCAAATATCCGCCGATCGAGAATCAAATCCGAGACTTCTAGCGCAGAAGCTGGACACAAGATGCTAGTTTCGAAGTACTAATAGTTACTTCGTCCAACCAAAGCTGCTCGTATGTATCCGGTAAATAACAGAATTTAATGAATTGACATTTAGACCCAAGCATAGCCGTAAGACTGGCTGGAATACTAGGCATAAGAGTAAGAGCTATATTATATAGACTGCCCTACATGTGTAAAAGCGGTGCGGTAGGTATGTATAGACGCAGCTTCAATCGATCAGGGCCCACCAGTTACCACGCATGTCTCGTTCAGATTCCAATACCGATAGCGTTTTTTGACGTCTCGACGGCCCCTTCTGTTGTACAAATCATTATGCAACGACTTAACTTGCTAATGGAATTTAAGTAAGAAATAAATATTTTTCCGTCCTTTAATGAGGTTTATTTTGAGATTGAAGACTATAATTATTTTGACGTTATAATTATATTTCTTCTCAAGTGGTCTGCAACAACCCCATTAAATCTAGTGTCAGAATTATTTAGCCGCTTAAAATTTTTTGACAACGTGCCTTTCAAAGCACGGGGTCGTCTTTCTTTCAGTCAATTTGATGGTAAACCATCAATATCCTAACCAAACTAGATAAAGTCTCACAAAGTGATTTTTGTTCAAACGCTCCACCGGAATATAAGCCACAGAATACTAAATAGCTCTAAGCTCCATAATGAGAATCAATCGCGTTTTCAGGAGCACTATCACTGTTTACATCATAAAACTACAATCATCTTTATTGATTATTAAGATTTTTTCCAATGTCTGTTTGAGGCTTTCGCGCTAGTACACATTATCGGAAGAACCGTAATAATAATCATATTTTTTCCAATTGAAATCACTTTCCCCATGGTAGAATAGAGTGAGTTGTCTTCAATTTCTTTGACCACTTTCAAACAAAGAATCTCTTTCGGAGATCAGCTACTACGTTCTTGATCTAACAGAGTAGCAACGAAGAGTAGCATATAACTTATTATGATATACTAGTACTAGCTGTCCGCCCGCGGCTACGCCCGCGTTGTTTTTTGACTTTTTCGTGCACAGTTTCCTGTAAGAATGAGATATTTTTCCCGTTGTAAAAAAATATCTAAGATGTTGACCGGGAATATAATGTACCACCATGGAAAATTTCATTTAAATCGGTCCAGTAAGTTCGGAGACTAGCCCGTACAAACAAAGAAACAAAAAAAAATTGAAAAGTGAATGTTTTATTTCACTTCTTACGTCCCCCTGACTCAGTTTTTAGCTTTTGTTTTCTATGTACAGACATTCGACCTCTACAGTTTTATTATATAGATAACCAGATATTTACCAAGGTATTCGATTTGTGTGAAAAGTAGCATACTAACGAACGTAGGTAGGTTGGTAGGTACTAGGTACCTATATCACCTCATCAGACACCTCTAAATCAGTCAGTGGCTCCTAAAATATCTTCAGACAAGTTTTACGACGATCAACCGTCAAAGGCACCTTTTGATCAAGTCTTGATAGTTAACATGAAATAATGGTGTCGACAAGGAAATGGAGACACGACGCATTTATGAAAAACATATTTATTGATGATGATTATTATACTAACAGAATGCTTCTGTTAAGATTCTACATAATTTTTTTTTGAAATAAACATTATTTATCAATCTTTTATGCTATCAAAATATACTTCAGTCGGAAATAATACGTAAGTAATAAGACAAAATGAAAACATTAAAATTGAAAACAGTTTTATTTTAGAGTATATATAAAAAAATAGTTTTATACTACAAAACAATAGAATATGTAGGTATAGTAAACTTGAAAAATGCTTCGGAAAATTATATAAATAATCAGCAAAAATATACTTACTTATACGTAATTTGCCACTTCTGATTATTTTAAATTGAGCTAAATATATTATCATCATCTACTAGACATTCGCCTACCCCAAAGTTTTTCTCAGCGAAATGTCGGATGCGAATAAAATAAAAATGTGAAAAAAAATCTTTTCGGGAATATTTTTCGGTTAAAGGAATAAATAAAGCGTATTTCTTCCCATAGACACTGGAAACGCAATCAAGTGCAGTGACAAAAAAATCATCGTAAAAATAGCTGCTTTGTGTAGCGCAAATTTCATGATTTGATTACGCTACATACGCCATGTTTTCCAAATAAAAATAAAGGCTATAAAAAATATTACACAACGTTCGTGCCGTGAGTCATACGCCGGTTTCGCACGAGTAAGATAAGTGTTAGATTTGCGGCTATGTTTCTGAAAGTGCTCTTACGTATTTTGCTGATAACGATTGCCTTGATCGCATATGCGATGGAAAGATGACGTAGGGAAGACTACAAAATGGAATAAGATGGAGAGAAGAAGAATGCCTTTAGTCTTTAGTTCTAAGCCACGTGGTTTTTAGCAGCCAACCAACTAAACTCACAAATATATAGTGAGCTTACTCCAAATCTATGATGATATGAGAGTCGCACAAGGTCCAAGGTACAAGACACATTTGTCGTTATAGACATTTTCTATGTTTCGTTCAGATTTCACAATCGAAATCCATTATATTTTACTGAAAGACAGGCTAGATAAAGCTCAGATCAGGCACTAGCTCTTATTTCTAATTCGTCTATTGGAAAATTCGAATTCGTTTATAGCCTCGTGTAGAGGAGGGGCTCGAAACTATAATAAGGGTAAACAGGCCTTAGTCGACCCATTACAGGTTAGTCAACTTCACATACAACCTCGCAGATTTCCTCACAATAATGATTTTTATCTTCACCATATAAACCTTCCTCTTGAATCCCTCTTTCTACTAAAAAAAACCGCATCAAAATCCGATGCGTAGTTTTAAATATTTAAGCATACAAAGGGACATAGATGGGGACATAGGGACAGAGAAAGCGACTTTGTTTTATAATAAGTAGTGATAATATATATTTTTTATAAATCAACACAATTACAGTCAAACAATTAAAATGTAAATAAAATATAATATGATGATGATGATCCTTCCGACCGTTTTCGGTCATGGCGACCACTTCGACTCCTAATCGGTGGGGCGCAACAAAATATAATATAATAATATATTAAGATGCCAACTCAAAAGAAAACTGAACCGACATAAAATATGTGAGCGTCGTTCTCGCAACTATCACGAGTAATAAACTAAGCGGATCACAGTATAAAAGCCAGGATTGACCTTACTTTCATTTGCTAACAATGGGACATACACGACATACACGTATAGTAGGTATCCATGCATTCAAACAGGAACGAAAACAGTTCAAATTTACATTCAGTCATCGGTAACAAACATGACTCGCTCAGCTGATTTCAAATAAATATATTCAAATATGTTAATATTGTTTTTGCGTTTTAACTATTTGAAATGAAGTATTTAGAATGTACGAACACAAATACAAATATTCTTTATTGACACCAGAAATAAATAAGACAGTAACAATTTTCAGAAGTGTAATATACATAGTATACATACATATTACATACCTATCAGTGCAATTTTTTTTTTGAGTTGGAAAGTGAGCTGAGTAAAAAGAATGAAATATGAAGAATGAAGTCAGTTTTAACAGAGAGTGAAATATATAGAATTTTGACATTGGAAAATTAAATGTCTTTTCATTCGCCCCAGTATAGTATAGCCCACCCAATTTCACGAAAAAGTGCGATCCCCTTAAATTTTGGAGAGTTGTGAAGATATATTATGATATTTAAGAAAAGGCTTAAATGACGCGTATCCACGAGAACCATAAGATGTAAAAAGATTATTCTAGAAAGTTGAAAACGAAATATTTATGGCCGGATTCTATATTATGGCGCGTGCTATTTTAGAAACAACGAAAGATATCAAAAATTGTTCCTCTAGACCCATCGATTTAGGCAGCTACATTTGAGCCAGAAACAAAGGCGATCGGGTTAAGGGTTTGCCCTGCAGTGCAGTCTAACGGTTTAGGTAACCTTTTTGAAAATAGTCAAAAATTCAGAACCAAAAATTCAAAAATTTGCACTAAAGGTTCATTTCCAATATAGATAGATAGATAACTTGTTTATTCAATGTGATTGGTAGTCGTGTGAGGCACGAAATCTGCAAATTTTTTATTACCGGAAAATATTAGGTAGGTACATAATTTCAGTTTAAATTTCAACGCATGAGACGAAATAAAACGAATCATAGCGAAATAACTCTTACTAGCTAAGAAACGAAACTTATAACGGTGTAGTTTTTATTAATTGAAGCATTTTACTGAACTCTACAACATAGTTATATATTTACCTAGTTCCCTTCGGCCCACGTCGTAGCCAGATTTCTTATGAGTGCCTTGGTCACTCCACAACCGTGATTCCATTTACAGCAGACACAAGACGAAATAAATGCTATTACGCGAATTATCATGCAAATAACAGAGGCCAGGAAGTCAAATACAAACAGTGCTGTCTGGCTTTTGACGTTCATTAAATTGTGAGATGTTTTTTGTACATTATTTTAAGGTACAGCTCTCACAGTTACCCTTAGTGTCAAAATAAAAAAAAAACTTACTAACAAATTTAAAGACACTGAAGGAAGGAAAAAACTTAATTATATTTAAGCAATAATTTTATCAACATATGACCAAATATCATCTGCAGTGATTGTAAATAACTGTTGAAACTCACAGTTTCCCGAAGCTTCCGAAGCACAAAATTTGTTTGACATTTGGCCCAGATAGCCTACAACGCTCATACAAAACTGGAACAAAGACTAACAGAATATTGCCAATGACTCTACCGAGAATCGAACCTCAGAAGATATTTTGAGATAGGCTAATCCAAATCACACACTTGCGTCGAATTGAATAGTTCTCTGAAAGTAGAAGAGTTCTAAGAAGCTAAGATAATATACATCCCAAATAATTCCAATCGGTACTGCACTGAGACGCTAAGTTACATTGTAAACACTTACTGCATAATGCACGTCGCGTCTGTGTCAAAGTTCATTGCAGTCGCTGCGGTCGATGCACCGAGTTGCATAACCAAGGAAAATGCAAGTAAAAAATTAAAAAAACTCGCTTGGTTTTCCTACATCACATGACCACGTGACTTTTGTTTTTCTCAAAGGCACTCGTCTGTGTAAAGGGAGATTACTGTCATCATCATCATCATTGCCATTCAACCGAAAAACGTCCACTGTTGGACATAAACCTCTCCTAAAGATCGGTCCTGCGCTGCCCGTATCCAGCGGCTTCCCGGCCATTAATCATATCACCAGACCAGCAGCTTTTAGGCCTGCATTCATAAAGATTTCAAATGCGATTTCGCCATTCAAGAATATTTCTGCCCCAACGGCCGTCGTTTCTACGCGCGATGTATCCCGCCCACTACTGAGACATAAATTTGGTCTGTCAGGCTAAAGACGGTAACTAGTTTGGTTGCAGGGAAACTCTTAGCAAAGCTACAGCAAAGGCATCTTCATTACCCTTAACAGAAATACAGTAAGAACAAAGCAGGTAAGAGACGATGCGATATCAATTTTTAAAGGAACTTGGCATGTTTTCCAAGTCATGTGCGTGCATACTTTTGGAAAGAAAAACGCCCCAAGAAATTCCACACGTCGAATGTGTATCCCGTAGCAATATTTCAGATTATACAGATGATAAAGTGGTACTTAGGTTTTAATTTGTGATAAGCCACTCTTTCAATTCAATTTTATAAACTTCATCATAATTTAAAGTATAAGTTTTATTTTACCTATAGTTAAGCCCACATAGTTAGTTTTTAAGTTTTGTTTGTAAGATTGTCTTAATGTATTCTCTGTTGGCAACCTAATAAATAAATAAATAATGTGCAGCCGAAACCAACAACACGAGTGCAACCGAACGAACAGCAAGTCAGCAGAAACCCAAACTAAAAAACCTGGACTGTACATATAAATAAAATAAAAAGTAGGTACATAAAAATAAAAAATAACCTAAGTGCGCAGATAGGTTCAGGCAACGGATTTAAGAGCATGAAAAATGATAAAAAATATATATGCAGATTTTGGGCGGCCGAAAATGGACAGCGCCCAGATGACGGACATTTTTAATGGCAAAAAAGGGAAGAGAGGGGTCCCCTGGGCCTAATGGATGTGGGGGGGAGGGGGAGCTGAGAGGATTTTTTTTTTCACTTCGATCAATTCTGGATTTATGTGGCACTCAGACATGCTTTAAAATATTTTAAGGAATGTAAATAAGTATTAGGTGGGTACTTATCGCAAATTTAAATACGTAATTTGGTATTTGAAATATGAAAAAGAATGCGAAATGTTATATGTATTTCATAATATTAACTAATCACTTTTAGAAAGTAAAAAACCTTACATCAATAAAATAGTTTGCTCGTTAAAATTAATCTTATTGTAATCAGAAATTTCAGTAACATCAAAAGTGACGGGGAAATATACATACAATACAATATAATATAATACAATATACTACATATATGCATAGTATTTAGTATTCTCGACATAGTGCATACTAATATAGACCCTAATGTAACTCTGTCTGTTATTATACTCTCACGCTTAAACAGCTAAACAATGATAGATGGTAGAGAATGATGGATGGTATAATGGGAATAGATAGAAATAGAGTATTTTTACCAGGAAAAACACTAAATTCCTACGAGAAAATATAGAAACGCGGGCGAAGCAAATAAAGTGCAAAATCATCAGTCACCTGTCTGTCTTCAAATTTCTTGAAACGTCAACAACTTCTCAAGAACTTAGTTGATAAAGTTCAGTCATTCAAACACCCCGCCTTTATCGTCCGCTTAAAGCCGCCCTCGCAATTCAACCTTAATCTCGAAATAAACAGACGCAACCCGCGAATGGGTTAGCACCAGACTCGAGACACCCCAAATTCAATGATGTAACCAAGGTGAACGGCCAGGGAACGAACCCGTGACCTCGAGACCGCCGGTCGATACACCGCGCCTAAATTATGCATGGGAGTCGGTAGTCCACAGTTCCTTTCAGTTCCTTTGTAAACCAGGATTCGGAGTTCCTTTAGGACGTTCCTGTCTACAAATTAATGCTTCTGTGTTGCTATATTTTCTGAAACTGAAACACCGTGCCAAAAACTGAAACTGAAATGAGTTGAAATTATAAAAGTAGTTCATTGAAAATAGCATCTTTAGATCTTGCCGAAATACTAAACTTCCGCATAACAGTTTAAAAAGTTCCGCAACTAAACTAACCTAACCTAACTAAATTATTTCTTCTAGTTTTTTGGAAACTTAAATTCAAAATTTTAGTATGCAGTTTCTACACTATGGTAGAAGTGATGAGAGCGTCGTCGCTGGCTTAGTTGCTGAAAGTCGTTGCCTTCCATCCGGGCGGCGCGGTTTCAAGCCTCGGCACGTACTAATGTGTTCAAATTATCGAATCCGTTTGTTTTCGAAAGAAAACATCGTGAAAAAATCTGCACACACCTGCAAAAGAAATTCTTAGGTTGTGTGTGAAGTTGATCAACCCGCATTGGACCAGCGTGGTCGAGTAAGGCCTATACGCCCTGATTCGGGGTAGGTTCGAGCCCCTCGGTGGGGACATATTGTGATCTGTCAACAGACTGTAGAGGTACATCTTGATACATCTATCGTCGCGTCTCGCCTCTCAGTAATTGAGTCCCGACTTGCTCAAAGTTGGCCTGAAACCCAATTATCTGTGGCGCGGCGCAATGCTGCGTGCTATCCTGGCTAACTGGATTGTCTCTGAGCGTGGTGATACCGGCGTCGTCGGTGGTGAAAACGGTAGGCCTTTCGAAATCGTTCGAGAGTCGGTAGTTCGATCACTATGAGGGAAATTAACTTACGTTTTATTTAAAAACTCATCGATGAGTACATTTTATTTTATAAACGAGTGATGGAGTTATCCTATCTTATTTCGAATCTAACGAAAAGCGCGGGTCCTGATTGTTAATAATCAGTCGGTGTCGCTTAAAAAATATTTTTCCCGTGGGAACAAGGAATTTTTCCGCAGTAAAAAGTAGCCTAAGTGTTTTTCTGATGTATAAGTTATATTATTGTAAAGTTTCATTAAAATTCATTCAGTAGTTTTTGCAGAAAGAGTAACAAACATACATCCTTCCATACTTACAAACAAACTTTCCCATTTATAATATTAGTAGGATATAATATATCAGTAAAATATTAATTTGGTGCCATTATGTTGTCATTAAGGTTGTTCGTCATACTTACTGTACGTCTGAACGACTCATACAGAGATTTCCACCCTCATTTATACCCGTAGGAATAAGGCATATATTTGTCATGTATCACTATTATATCGCAATATGTGTAGTACATAAAAAAAAACCTCAAACAAACATCTATCACGACCATGTAAATTTTACATTAATCCATTATTTAGGCATTATAGTGACACGAGTGACATTAGAATAGAATAGTAACTAGAAAAAAATACATTAAAATTCATAAAAAGGATAGAAAGTGTGCATGTAATTGGCCTTCAGCTTTATTATCATGATTTATGACTGTTTACAATGACAGCAGTCATAGTCTTAAATAATAAAGTTTCAAACCACTTCAACATACAAAATTCTCATGTAGTATGAACTAAAGCACATTATCAGTTACGCAATGTAACAAATCAAGCTTGTAAAAGTAATCACATACGAATGACGTACTTCCGTAGAAATCAGCAGACGGCTAATGAAATAAAAGTTATTGTTCTAGAACAATTTAATTGGCTTTGGTCCGCTGAAACAAAAGGTCATGAATCTAATTTACACGAGCGAGCCCTAAGGTTTGATTAATTAATCTTACGAGCTTATTGCGTAGTTCCCGGTTTAGAATTAGACCAAACTAGTTCTACCTGCCCCTCTAACATGCCCGGTCTACGCGTGACAGACATAATTTTGTCGTACGTATTCTCTTATCCTATTGGAGGATATTTCAATATGGCGAGTTTTTTGACAGTCAAATGTGCGACAAACTTTTGTCATAGCACTGCATGTTACGGGGGCTGCTTTCCATGTAACGCGCGAGAAGCTTGAGAAGCTATCAAACGCGACATAGTGATATAAAGCAGCAAACGTAATAAGCCTGCAGTGGCTGTTGTCTACAGCCGAAAGCACCTCAAGCTGGACAGTTTGAACTTTTCACCCGTTTATGTCCGTTGAATAGGGGACAGAATCGCGATATGCGTGTTCAATTTCACCTTATCTTAACCGTACGAGGCGATTAAAGGTACGGATTTAAGCTCTTTTTTTTCACCTGTAAAATTGGTTAGAATTATCTGGTTAGTTATAAGTATAATTTGTAAATTTGTTTATTTTAAGAGTAGGGTAATATTGTTATACATATTTATTGCATACATTTGATATTATGTTACATAGTCATAAGTATAGTGTATTTGCTTTTATTGTTTATCTGTTTTTTTTAGTGTAAGTATTAGTGTAGTCACTGGCTCCACGGAAGACCAGCGCTGCATGTAGTCGTCTCTGCGTGCAGCTAATGCTGAGCGGAGACCATTTTTGGACAAAAAGACATGTTACCTATATTGTAATGAATACGTGTGAGATAATAGTGTCCAAAATAAATGTTTTCTTTCTTTCTTTCTTTCTTTCATCACCAGGAATGTGAAGTATTTTTCAGTGTACTGCTTGTACTACACATACACAGCCTATCAAATAGTCCACTGATGGACAAAGGTGTATTTCTTGGTCGAGGTACAATAGTCCATAATAGATGTGCTTGACAAGCGGGTTGAAGATCGAAGTTGTTGATGATCACACAGGTGAGCGTTGTCTCCCACACTGGATATATCCAACAAAAACAACTTAAAACCCCTATCTGCTTATCAGACATGGGGATAATGTCAGGCAGCAAGTCCCTTTCAATTCAAGGGGGAGCTGGATTAGTCTATAACAGAAGACGAAACTATGTAGTAGCTTAACAAGTTGATAATAACCAGAAGCGAAACCACTGAATAGATAATAGACAAAACTAAACAAAATATTTTTACATCCTTGTGGTAATCGCTAAACAAACACAGATTCTCAATGAAAAACATACCTACACTAAAATCCATATTTGCTTTGGTAATGTGGCACATCTCAAAACTGTGCGAAGGTTCAATATTCGACCTCGAGCCATATACAACTGCAAGTATACATGTAGCAATGCACGTACGTGGCAAAATCGATGTAGCTGTCCCTTGAAACCTGACTTGAGAGAAAGGGATGCAAAGCCATCCGTTCCGGGAGCAAAAACGGGACAGAATGCTGCCAATTTTACTGCCCCGCCGAAGTTTACTGCTGTGTGATTAAAATTGAGTAGTTTTAGATATTTTGACGTGGTGTAGGGTTAGTTGTTGGGGTTGGAGCGGACATGGGATTAAAATTGCTACATGATAGGATAGAAGTGTTGGTGGTATAGCGGTTCAGTCAGCTGCCAGTGATAGGTTTGAACCTTACCCGCCGCCGCACCACGTAGTACAGAAGCCAGCATATGCGGTTGGATATTCGCACTACGAAATTCATCCCTGCCACTACGGAATACGGGCACTCTCAAGGTCAACATGTCCATGTGCTGACTAAGCTACTGTACTGTACATAGTTGGAAGACAGACAATAAGCTATAGGTCGCCAGTTTTTGGGGTCTTTAGTATTGCCTTCCTCTAATTGCATATTTCGTTTGCACTCTTTGTTATATTAATCATCAAATTGTATAAAATATTAATTTTGTAAAATATTTTGAAAAGATGCAACGCCTGTGGAGTTTCTTCCGGCGAGTTCTTCTCCACAGAAGACAGCCAAATTGTGAACTCGCGTCGACGTCGAAAAGTGATTTGTAAAATCTTACTTCGAATAAAACATTAGATTTTGATATTTTTTTGAATTTAGGTATTTTTTGGTATTAAAATAACTTGTCGTAAACCAGTTTTCGATCGCTTCTTCTTGATTGATTATAGTATAATGTAACGTTGAAAAATCTTTTTCTTCTCGACTTTTAAGTCGGTAAGTAGGTATTCTCTGATCTTCTGCCTCGAGGCCCTCAAGGAAGAGGAGTGTCATGTCAAGTCCGGTGAGCTTATTCGTCGACTTTGCGAAACAAGCATAGGTCAAAAAAAAGAAAGGAGTGTCAGGTATAATATTATATTATGAAACGTTAAAAATTATATCTTATATATAAAATTCTCGTGTCACAGTGTTCGATTCCATACTCCTCCGAAACGGCTAGACCGATTCTCATGAAATTTTGTGAGCGTATTCAGTAGGTCTGAGAATAGGCCAACATCTATTTTTCATACCCAAAAAAAAAAAAAAAAGGTACGCGTGCGTAGCCGTGGGCGGACAGCTAGTACCTATATAAAAAAAACAGTCGAATAGAGTGTTCCTGTGCGATCGGATTAGGAATTATGAGAACAGTTTCTCAGGCGAACCAAAGATAGTGATAATGGCCTGAGCGGTGGGCTAGGCACGGCGGAATACGTAGCGTGGACATCCCCCATAAAGTGGACCAACAATCGGGGGTTCGGTTATTCTCTAAGTATATGCCATTTTCCAGCAGTAGACGTCTTTTAACTGAATTATGGCGTATTTTCTGATTCACATCGCATCGCCTCTACGTGCCTCTACTTAATCAAGCGTTTTTATTACATGACGCGAACTATAAATCTACACAATTCTGAAAAACACCTTAGCTTTTAAACCGGTCTAATCTAACCTTATACGAGTACGATTTCAAGTACGAAACAATCGCAAATAAACGATGGCGTGTATAAACAGCGGTGTGAACTAAAATAAACCTAAAAAAACATAACCCCCCTTTTTGCTTTGCGACGGGTAAATGTGGGCTTTGACGGGACCAGTTCGAACAATCGGTAGTTAGGTCTACAGTTTACATGTCTAGACCTGAGGTCTAGGTTACCTGGAGAAATTGTTTCCTTAGATTTTATGATGCTTTAGACTTGAAAACTAAAAGCTAAAGCAAAAATGGATAATTTTTATAGAACAACACATAGAGAACTATAAGATACTGTAAGCAAATACTTAGGTATATTAATGCGGTTGTATTAATTTGGGTGAAAATGTAGTTAAAAAAAGAATGTATAAAAATAACCAAAGTCATTTTAATTAAATGTCTAAGCAAAAGAATCCAAACATTTTCAAAGGAAGTTTTGAAGAGAATTTCTGGGGAATTCCTTTACATTCGTTATTTAAACAAAAACATTCACTCAGCAGACGACCCAATTAGAAGCCAGCTTAATCACGTAACAGATAAAACAAACAACCAATCAGGGTGTTAGATTAAAATATTATCGACCAGTCAGCGGGTGACATCAGCCAATCGCGAGGAAAGACGCCCGTGACGTCATAGCTCCGGGACTAATGGACTGAAAACTGTTAGCTTTTATTTTGTAGAAGTAAAAGGTATTTTATAAGATTAAATGAGATGGAGTCGCGAACAATAGTTTTATAACTGTCAAATACTATCTTTAAGACTGAAGTATTTTAGTGTTTCCATTTAGCTCAAAATACGAATTTCTTCTCTTCAGTTCTTTTATTAATTCTCGGCATAGAATTAACCCAACCATTGAAAACCTGGGAAACGACTGTTCACTTGTGTTAATAACAACAACAGCGATATCTATCCAACGCGCCAAAGCAAAAAAAAATTGGCATCAACTCCCGAAGGTCTCTGCTTTTGTCCAAAAAAGTCAGGATATCCCATATTACACGCTTTATATTACCTTCACTTGTAAGTAACTATGTATGTAAGAAAATCTTGGAAGCTTAATTTGACCCACTTCCCGGTCTTCGATTAGGATGAAATTTTGCACACGCTCTGAGTTCTGATGACAATACATGACTAGCTAAGAAACGTCATTACAAATCCAATATGGCGGCCTCCACATTATATGTATACGTAAAAAATCTTGGAATCTTAATTTGACCCACTTCCCGGTCTTCCATTAGGATGAAATTTTGCACACGCTCTGAATTTTGATGACAATACATGACTAGCTAAGAAACGTCATTACAAATCCAATATGGCGGCCTCCCTATTATATGTACGTAAAAAATCTTGGAATCTTAATTTGACCCACTTCCCGGTCTTCCATTAGGATGAAATTTTGCACACGCTCTGAATTTTGATGATAATACATGACTAGCTAAGAAATGTCATTACAAATCCAATATGGCGGCCTTCCCATTATATGTACGTAAAAAATCTTGGAATCTTAATTTGACCCACTTCCCGGTCTTCCATTAGGATGAAATTTTGCACACGCTCTGAATTTTGATGACAATACATGACTAGCTAAGAAACGTCATTACAAATCCAATAAGGCGGCCTCCCTAAGATGGTGAACTGGCTGTTTGAAATCCACCCCCATGATATTGGTATCAAATGAAAGGGTTTGCTGTCAGGAATACGAAAAAAACAGTCACGTGACTTAAATCCAATATGGCGGACGTCCAAGATGGCGGACAGGAAGCGTGTTTTTGAGTTTTTTAAACTATGTATTATCATTATTTTCAAGACATAGTTAGAAATTTTAGTACAAGTTTCCATTATAGAGAGTTTCAAGGTTCTTTCTTGTAAAAGGTCTGACGTGTCTTTTTGTAACGATTGACGTATATTACAAAATCGTGGGAATTTCAGAATGTGGTAACCCTGAATAAGAATAAACAAGTAGGGCTGAAGTTTCATTAAGTCCAATCAAGTAATCGCACGTCTAATTCAATATTTACAAGTGCAATTTGTGAATGCTCAAAATGTTGTTTGTATGTCAACGTTGTCGTATGATAGATAAACGGTAATTTTTGAAGAATTTGAAAATTGTTCTAGAAATAGAACGTTTTTGTCGTATTTCAAATATTTTTTCTTTGTTTTATTCGACAAAATGTCACTTCAAAGAGTTTATTTTACTCGTAGATTTCTTTTTCAATAATTGGCGTGGTAAAGCCAGTATCAAGTTATAAATCACGCTGAAAGTTCTGGCCACTTGTAAATATTTGAATTAAGAATGTTTCATCCAGTTTTTTTAGCACTAGCAGGGTAATGTATTGTGAAATCTAGTGTCGAGGTGATCTGTTTTTAAATTTTGGCGGAATATCTCAATTTTTTTCTTTGATTATAATATTCTGAGTCCGAAATATTCCTTTTTACAACACAACATTCAAAACGGTAAGTTTATTCAGTCTGAATATGGTATTATAATGTATTGATTTTGTTTTAAACTTCAAAAAATAAAAAAGCTTTAATTCTATTTATGAACTGACCTAAAAAAGGAGGTTCTGTATCCTTTATAATAAATATTGTTGGAACTACACTTCACATAATGATTGTTTTAAAATAGTAGAAACAACCACAGGATGTCCAATTCTCACGGTAAAGATTTCTTTATAACCTTAAATGACCCAGTTATTGTTAATTACAGTTCTGAAAGCTTGTGAATATTGTATTTATCGAGAACGGTTATTCTGTATGACGACCGAATTAAAAAGTAGCTGTTCATGTATAAATTTTTATAAGTATGTATAGATAGGGTAATTTATAAGGTTAATCATAGTTAAAAAATATATGCGAGGGTTTTCCTTAAACTACTGTCTGTCTGTATAGCAATGTATCAATTTAACAATATTTAAATAACCGATTTTTATGACCTTTATTTGTATGCTCATATTTTGTAATGATAGAACTTTTTTTTATTACAGAGGTTGTAATTAAATGATCTATCCTATAATAAAACTGAAGAATCGGCGTTTCTGTACGTTTTTTTTATTTTTTTGATAATTTTTTTAAAATCTGGTTCCCAAGGTCTAAAAGGACGTTGTAAGCTGCCACTAAATTACATGTAACAACGATATTTAAGTAAAAAAAGTCACTCTTATAAATCCATTAGCCTGCTTTCAGTGTTAGTACTTAAACAGTCTAGTATTCATGTACTTAGCACTTAAAGCCGAGTACTAGAGTTCCGAATCTAGGCCAGTAACACGTTCTTACGTCGCCCTACTTCGACCATGCCTTATAATTTGCGTTCATTAGACATGACTGTGAATAGCAATTTACTTGCTTTTAACGGTTTATCTAGGTAGGTACCTATCTGTTATTTTTAAACTTAGAACAACGTTAATTATTGTTGTACCATTATTTAGGTAGGATCTTTAACAGTCTATTTACCTATGTCCCTACCGAGGGGCTCGAACCTACCTTGAAATGATGGTGAATAGGCCTTAGTCGACCACGCTAGCCCAGTGCGGGTTGTTCAACTTCACACACGACCTTTGAATTACTTCGCCGGTGTGTGCACGATGGTTTCCTTCCCATAAGAGCGTCAAATAAAACATACAAATTAATTCGAAAATCGAAAAACATTGGCACGTGCCGAGGCATGAACCCGCGAACTTCCGAGTGGAAGTCAACGGCCCTGGCCACTTGGTCAGCAACCCTCTCGAATCTCCATCGCTTTCAAAGACTTGAACATTCACGGTTTTTTGTTTTATACAACGAATGAGTGGATGGTACATTCAGATGCCTAACATATCTCTAAAGAAATATTTTCCAAATATTCCAAAACACACTACACTTTTTTTACTAGTTGTAACTTTCATTCATTTTAGTCTAGTGTTGCCGAACTACCGATAGTTCGATAGTTCGGCAACTATCGATAGTTCGGCAATTTAATTATAATTTCGAATTTTCAATTTAATATAATTTCGGATAATTTCTTTCGAACACAATCAACAAAAGTAGTCTGACGTAGAACATTGTAATTTGAATAATGACGTTACGTAATGAAAAACATTCCAGATTTGCATTTGACGCCTTGACTTTTGAACTGTATTTATTGCGTAAGTTGTTGTTTTCAAGTATTTAATCAAGGATTTTATTATTGTCTTCTATCTGGTTTGCGACGTACAATAATTGAAATAAGTTTCGTACAAAACAACCGAAACTACATAACTTAGAGAATATACAGTGACAACTGCTATACCCAACACGCTTATATTGTTGTAGGGAAGGACGTCTTGAAGGGTATTTCCTAGTAGCCCACACACATTTATAGAAGGGCAAAGAGTATTGAACAAGATTTTTTTCAACTAGAGGTGCGGGGCTTGTCTCGAGGTTGTGATTGTTCTGTAACTTTATATAGGTAGAAACCATGGTCCAAGAAAACAAGGTCTAACAAATTAGACCACGTGACTGACACAAGTCTACGTTATTTTGCGCTGTTCATCCTTGTCTATTACACGCATTCCACAAGGATGAACAGGCAAAATGACGTAGAAATGACGTAGGCTTGTGTCAGTCACGTGGTCTAATTGTTAGACCTTGTTTTCTTGGACCATGGTAGAAACTGATGGAAAACTCTGTGTGAAGTCACTGAAGTGTTGACGGGACCATATATGTTCGTTCGTTAACAGCTCATATACCTATGTCCCCACCAATACTACCAAAAAATATATATTTGCTTACTCTGTTGTTGTTACAAGTTACACAGGTGAACTGGTATGGTCTGGATTTTGTACCGTTAATCGTCTTGTATTAGGTACATCCTAAGTACAGAAATACAATTCCAATTCAAGAATTAAAACCGCTCCCTGATCCAATAAAATATTTAACATCTACAGTGCTCCTAAAATATCACCCAACATTTTCCACGAAAACTAGGTTAGGTTAGACTAAATTTGCCTTGTAACTGTTATTCCAGTATCCGATTTGTCGACCTTCCCAAAAAAACTGTCTAGCCTAGATCTAGACGACCTAAACATCGACGTGGAATTTTGATCTCAGAAAGTATTACTTTATGTCTCTATAAACATGTAAACGTTATTCGCGAATATAAAAAAAACAATCATTACTATTAAGATTTAAAACGGGATATTTACCGTGGTATTTATTTTGTGTGAGTGCCCGATATTTCGATGCAGTTGCAAACAATCGTTTTTCGTAACTCGTAGCAGTCTGCTACGCTCGCTACGCCGTAGTACCTACGTAGTTGAATTTTAATGTAACCTTGTTGTAATAAAATAACACATACGACCCTATGTAATAACGTAAGTAAATTGTAAAGTAGCGACTGAATCTATCCCCTTAACGTACAAAATAATGTTTTAAAATTAAGCGCCGTAATATACTATACTCGACTCGTAAATGACTTGCTTATATTTCTTATATTCATTTGAAACCAGAATCCCCACCTATACCGATACGGCCATAAACTGTGGCCGCGATATCCGTTTTACAACATCGATCAGTAATAAACATGCAACTTACTTGCCGAATAGCGGATGCCATAAATGGAAGGACGACGGGTCGTGCGGGTGCGGAAGCGGATGCTGCAGATGTGGCGGAGGCTCCCCTGGCGTGGTGCTGCCAACTTCAGGCTCCTCGCGGCGCCTGCCCATCGAAGCTGACGACGGGTTGGAATTCCTTCGCATCCCTGACACACCAGCCGCGTTCGGCTCCAACAAATTATGCAGGGATTTCACACTAATACGCGGCCGCGGAGACTCTTGCGAGCCCGAACTACTACTCCGCTGGTGCCCTTGACAATGACCTTCCGACTGTTTCACTGACTGCAAGTAATTATTGTTCGGATAGTATGGGGATGTGGGGCTCTTCTGTTGTCCCGTCCGCGGCGACCTTTGACTTGAACTCATCATGTTAGGGTTGAAGTAAGGTATTTGGAGGCCTGGGAGAGGCATGTTCGGTCGAATGTTTGGGTTCATACCGGGATACATGCTCTGAAGGAACGGATTGTGGTTCATCGACCTCTGGCTATTGTTGTAATTATGCGCTATGGGACTCGTCCGCGCGGAGGAATGTGGTTTGCTCTGGTGGTTCTTTGTGGAATGCACGTAGGGGTTTTGAACGTCACTCGATTTTGACGCGAGGTCCTTCATTTGAGCTTCCAGTGTACTAGCGTTGGCTTGGGCTTGCGCCTGTTTTCGCTGAGAAGCGGTCGCATTTGCATGGTTCATCGCTTCTTGCCACATCGCGAACTGTAACCTATTTTCGTAGTCCATCGGAGGCATCATCGGAAAACCGGATGGGCCCATCGGAAACCGAGCAGAAGGATTAAACATTTGAGATAGGTCGGGATAGTTTGGCCCGTTATAGCCGGAGTTATTTAAAGCTTTCAGGAAGTCCATGTTTTGCGAACACGCCGCCATCGCCTCTAACTGGCTCAGATACGGTAGCCATAACATCTGGTTGAGCGCTGCCGACGTCGCCGCGTCGATATCGCCCGCCAACGCATCCATTGACGGTATAGGCTTGGGCTGACTGGAACTCGTCGTAGTCTCAGCCTGCGGTGTATTCGTACTAAAGCGACTCTGTTCAGGATTTGTTGAAACTTTCGTCGGTGCAGACTTAGGCTCTTTTGGTTTAGGAGATTGTAATTTTTTGGCATCATTTTCTAAAATATTTTCTAACTGAGATAACGATATTACAAGTATATCAGGGTCCTGCAGGATAGCGGGGAAAGCGAAGGCCTCGGGCAATCTGAGTTCCGGCCTTTGTATTAACAGCGCCGGAATTTCCCTCCCCGGATTTGCGAGGATAATATTTAATTTGTCCTTAGGGACTAATAAGGGGTCTGGAATGTTAAAATCAGGACTCGACTTTAGAACTTGTAGTTGCTTCAAGGGACTTGTTTCGTCGCTCGATTTGTGAGTCGATTTTTCAGACTTCTTTTTACAGTCTGACACGTCCTCACTGCACTTACTAAAAACTTTCGTTATTTTTACTATATCCTCGGTCGACTCCCGCTTAATCCGTTTTTCGTGTGGCTCCCCGTAGTCTTTATTCAGTTTCCTTATTTCATCCGAACAACTAGACACAGTTGGACTTGCGGATTTTCTATGTTTGCCTAAGTTTAACGGTTCGCACTGCTGTTTGGTGATCGTCACCTCAGATGTGTACATTTTGGGTGAGGGCGATGACAGAAGAGTTTCTAAGAACAAAGTTTGTTTACTTTTGGTAAGTGGCATAGTGAATATTTCCGGTGAAGATGGCACAGCGGGAATGCCGCTCGGTTGCGGCGACTGCATCGCGTCTGATTCTCTAGACGGCGCGCGTGGGACGTCTGTCCTTCGCGGCGACGCATGCGGGGTCGGCAACCGTCGATGCACGCTCAAGTCTTTAGGCTGCTCGTCGCTTTTTTCCGATAAATTATCCTCAATAGCATTTGTTGTCTCGGCAGCGCTCGCTACCACTGCAGGAGTGTCTACATCCTCAACGTGTTTTATGCTTAGGTCTGTTGGCTCTGAAGAATTTTCATTTTTAGGTGATTGTTTTACGTCTTGGAAGTCTGTGCTTTCCATTGATTCCGCCATATCTTGTACGTTCATCTCTATTTGGGGTTCTTCAACTTTAACATCGCAGTTTCCGTTTATATTTGCATTATCACTACAGAGCGTCTGGCATGGCGCTGGTTGTTCGCTTTGATCAGGTAAGGGCGTAGATTGTTGTTCAAAAGTTTTGTTATAAGTATCGATGGTATCAGGTACAGGTTCAGTATACATTACGTTAGTAGCTTCGCCACTATCTTGTAGCCTCTTCTCGGCACTTTCACCGTAATCTACATGGTTAACTTCGTTAGATTCAGAGTGTGAATTTAAAGAGTCTATCGCGCACTGAATAGGTGTTTGTTGTGTGAACACTTCATCCGAATATTGCTGGTCGTCTGACGACTGGTGCTCCGAGGGCAGGTGGTCTGTGAGTTGGTGTAAGTGAAGCAGACC